>VZTH01014147.1:1714181-1858302 GCA_013397815.1 Aleadryas rufinucha | reverse complement strand
CCCGCGGCCGCGCCCCTCCGCCCGCTGCGGCCGCCGCGGCCGCCCGCCCTCCGCCGGCGGGGAGCGAACTTGGGTGTCCGCTGGGCAAAGGAGCGCCGAGGAATGCGGGCGAGGGGCTTCTTTCATCGGGCGGGGGGAAGAAAAAAGCCGCAACTGTTTAGTGAGGTTTTGTTTAGCTTCCTACAAGTTACCTGCTGCTAATGGCTGATAATTACTTCTCCGTGCAATGTGGATTTTTTCCCCCCCGGATCAGACATCCTGCCATCTGTATATAACACACACACACATGTATTTTCTCTTGTCTGTGCTGAAGATAGACATTTTTCTATATATTTGAAAATTGCAGGACACGGAACATGCTAATGTTTTAATTACATAGAATGTGAATGGTTTAACAAGAGATGCAGACAAAACTGGTTTTCTGTTGAGGCTCAAAGCTTGAGCTAGTGATTTTTAAAAATTGGTGCATATCTTCTGCAAAAATACACCATTAGTTGCTGTGATCAGTTAAGTAGTATAGTAAGGGTACAGATGCATAGAAATTATATCCTATTTTATAAGCTCAAATGTGTGTAAATACCAATTACTGTATCAACTCTAGATAACAACTAATCAAATCCTGGATTGGAGCTATTTATGTTTACTACTAATACCAACTATGACCCTCAAGTTTATTCACACAAAAACTAGGAAAAACACAAAGAACAGAAATCATCCTGAAAGGCGTCTATTGTTAAGGGAAGGTTGGATGCAGCAGTCTTGTGGAGAGGTGAGATGATGACTTATGTATCACTTCGTCAAGGAAATGTGTCGGGAGAGGGCCTGGCAGTCCTTCCTTCACACTCCCCACAATGCTCATGAGTACAATGAGTGAAGAATTAATGCTGTAGAGAGGGGGGTTTTAATTACTTGGAATCTGTGATCAATTAAATCAGGAAGCTCCTATGAATTTTGGGGTTGTGGAGGGTTTTTTCCCCAATACTGATCAAGATGATATTTGAGTATTTCTCATGATTTTTAAAATACCCTCTTTTCATTGCTTGTTTAAGTGTTGACAATAATATGGATGAGATACTTGTGGGTGCAGTGGTCTTTAAGGAAAAGATCAATTTTAGTGATGTCAAAGACTACAAAGAATATGTAAATTTTGGGGCTCTCTAACTTGCACATTGCTCTGTGTATACTTGCCAGTAATAGTTGTAAGAAAAATGCAGAGGTTTTTTTTGCTATTTTCAGGTTTTATTTCAGTGCAAACAGACAACTGTAAAGTCATAGGCAGGAGCTTCCTTTCTGAGTAATTTTTATGACATTGGCAAACCAAAATCGTTTGATTTTTCACAGGCCTCAGCTTTACACATTGGCTGGAAATAGAGTGTCTGAATATCAAGGAATGTGGTGTTTCTCTGTGCAAAGTAAAAGGCACAGTAAAGGTGCTTGTTTTTTCCTGGCATCTGTCATTATGGTCTATATTTCTGATCTTACATTTCAGAGTCTGTTGAATGGATTAATGTGTTACAAACCCGATGACCCAATTGAATATTTGGAAAGCTGTTTACAGAAAGTAAAAGAGCTTGGAGGGCCAGAAAAAGTGAAATGGGACACTTTTGTCAGCCCAGAAAAGAAGACCCTGCCTCCACTCAATGGAGGACAATCCCGGAGGTCTTTTTTCAGGAATGGTAATGTATTAAATTTAAAAGTTATTCTATTTCTTCAACTATGTGTGGTTTTTACATCCAGTACTGAATTATTTTATACATACTATTATAGCAGATCATGCTTATTCTGATTTTCTGTCAGCAAAGGAGTTAAGAATTCTGTTTCCTTGCTTTTTGGCATTTGTTTTTCTCCTGCCGTAATGGATGCTACGCAGGAGAGGAAATTGTGATCACTTTCCAGCCAAATGATGGATGTTTACTCTGTAAATGTTTAACGCATCAGTGGAGATATTTCTTGTATCCTGCCTAAAACATTTGCAAAGATAGGGGCAGATCTGACACAGTGAACTTGGCTTGTATTTTCAGTTGGTCCTTATGGATGACATAAATATCGACTTCAGTGCAGTTACACCACATGATTTTTCTAGTTTACATTGGAGCTGTATGCTAATTTACTAAATAAAATGTAAATTATAAACTCTTAGAAAAAAGTGCGCCTCATAAAATCTAAGCAGATGTCATACCAATACCTGCAATTATTTTATTTGTAGTGTTAACAAAGAATAATTAGCTCATCTTTCAGTTGCCATAGTTATTTTTCCTTGCCATCCAACATTTCATTAAAATAGTCAGCAAGAATACTGTCTCTATCTCTGTGTAAAACATGTATCACTAAAAGAGTTCTGCTTAATAGTACAGGTTATCTGCACAATATAAAGCTTTTCTTCTCAGAGGCCACTGCTATGGTGTGCTATGGGCAGATGTTTACAGAAAACCTGATGTGCTTGTAAGGAAACACCAGAGAAAACTGACTCTGAGTGGTTGTGATTTAATAAATCTGTTAAATAGAGGCCAAAAACATAATTTTTGGCCAATTTAATATAGCAACAGCAAACACAATGTAAAATTATGAGATATTTATACTTTATGTATGATACTTATTTAAATCTGTGTACAGAACAGATTTTGAGTTTTCTATTTATTGCCACAATTCCCAGTTTATCTTACTATTTTACAGTGATGCCTGATAACTCTAACTTCCCGTACCGACGCTACGACCGACTGCCTCCCATCCAACAGTTTTCCATAGAAAGTGACACTGACCTCTCTGAAACTGCTGAGCTAATTGAGGAGTATGATGTGTTTGATCCTGCAAGACCTCGACCAAAAATTATCCTTGTCATAGGTACGAAGGCAATCATTTTGACAAGATTTTATCTCTGCTACTTTGCCTTATGATTTGTACTGCAAATACATTGAATGCTTACATGAATTGAAATACAATTTTTCCATCTGCCATAGCAAGTGGTGCAGGCCAATTAAGAGTGTGAAATTGTTAGTGCTGGGGATAGCATCCCAACTGTAAGGATTTTAGGGGTGGCAGTGAGCACCTGCACTCATGTTCTGTAGACTGGATGCCTCTTAGCAGCTGGAGAGCTCATGATTTGCTTATGAGCACATCTGCCAGTTTGATTTCATCTTAACTAAACCTGGTTCATGCATTTCAAGGCAGCAGCACCATGTGAACCAAAGTGCTCTTCCAAAGCATGCTCCAGATTGAACCAAAACACTCAGTCGATGTACTCAAAGCTGATCACGAAAAAGGGTATTTGAAAATATTGTGTAAGCCAGCTCAAAAAGGTGATAGGGAACTGTTGTCCTGTATATTTAAACCCTTGTCAAATGATGGGTGTGTCCAGTTGGAGTGAGAATACACAGTGACTAGTTCATTGCATTGGTAAATTAATCCCCAGGTCCATTTGGCGAATGAATCCTGTTCCAACTTCACAGGGAGTGAGCACTCAGTTCACAATAGTTAACTGTGCTCTCTCCCCAAGTTCTCTCTTGTGAGCTGTTCAGTGTCCTTTTTAAGCAGCTCATATTTTCCAGCCTCAGACAAACATAGGTTATTAAAAATTATCTGCAGGTTAAGTGTAAATCAGTATTTCTTTCTGTTCTTGAATTTAAGTTCTTTGCATTAGTTTCCTTATCATCTAGATTTACATAAGTCTTTAGACAGATTTTGTCTTTAGAAATTTTACCATCAGGCCTAATTGTCTGATTCTCTGGATGGTTTAAAGAGTTACAACACAGGTGCCAGGTGATGGAGAATTACATTTTTAGTCTATAAAACTTTATTCATATTAAAGGGAGATACTGCTTCCATAACAGAGAATATATGCAGTAAAGTAAAAGGGAACAGAAATGTCTTCTCTGTATTACAGAGTGGAATCTCTAGGAACAGCATGTCCTCTAGGCTCTGCATCCAGCAGCTCTCAGAAACGAGATACTGGAATAGATTGAAAACAGAAGACCAGGCATTTTTTTAAGTGTCTGTGGTATGCCAAAGCAATTGCTCAATGCATTTGAATTTTCTTAATCTTTTGTTTCAGGATTACAGATTTCAACATGCAAATTTCTCTATGTATTGCTGAAAGTGAAGATTGCAATTAGATGGAGAAATAACACCTTTCTTTGATCTTAATTAATTAGCTACCCTTCCTTCTCATAAAGGAGAATAACTGGCTCCTTTTCAGTGACCACAGAAGGCTCTTAATGCATTGAAATCTATGTAGCTCAATTGCAGTTCAGTGATGAATGGAGGTTTGATTTAGGTGAGATAAAGAGAGATTGGCTTTCACCTCTGGAACTGAGTGCGGGTGTGTTTGAAGTGAAATCCTTGAACACCAGCATGCAGTGAACAGACCATGGATTTTACAGAGCTTTTCTTTTCTCCCATTTATATAGGGAACACTGTAAACATTCCACAAAGGCTATTTCAGGTTTATATTCCCACTGAGTTTCTCTGAATCTATTACAGTGTGATCTGATAGAAACATAATACTCTATGTAGCTTAGCAGCTATTGTCCATTTGTGTACAGTATCAAGACAATTTCTCTGAAATTCAACTTTGTATTGAGAAAGCACATAAAAACACATATTGGAAAGAGTAACTGAATAAAAGAGAAAAAATGAATAAAAGTATACTGTTCGTTTCAAGATATATTGCACACAAAAAATGTGTTGCATATTGTCAGTTTGCATAAAATGCCAACAAAAAAAAATCAGTTAAGTAATGTATTTCTGTCTAATTAGTGATAACTAATCATCCTGCCTTGCTCAGGTGGTACTGGTCCCAATCACTGTTAGGGGACTGAAATGGAGACCTGTCTTCTGCTTCGCATATTCGGTGAACTTTTCTTTATTAATGCACTAGCCCAACATCTTTTTAATGCTTCCATAAAGGTTTTTACAACTTCTTTGCTTTATGAAATCTATCATCCTTATAATGAACCAGGTAGCTCCAGGGCTAAAGAGAACTCACTTATAAAGGTGGGGGCTTTGTTCTTTTCCTGGGTTTGCAGGAGAGACCTGTGGTGAAAGATAAAGCTATAAAGCTACATAGTAAGTGTATGACTGGATTTTAGAAAAATCAGGTGGAACAGGCCAGGAGAGCACACATCTAAATAACTGGAAAAATTAAGTTTCTAAGGCATTATAAGACTAGTAAATGAGATTTTGTTTAAAAATGTGCATCCTAATATACTTTTAAGAAGCACATTTGTACTGTTGATAGAGCTTGAATTTAGAGATCTTAAAATATTAATTATCCAGTGTCATTAGCACCTTTGTTCAGTATGTTTTTAAGCTGCATTTTTAAAAATATATTACTTTATAATAAAAGGCTACGCTTTCCTTTGGAGATCAAAATGTAAGGGCTAGATCAAATATAGTGCAGTCAGCAGGCAGCTGCCTACTGATTTGTTAGATCTAGTCCATAGTTAAAGTCAGACGTATTTTCAGAAATTTTATTATTAGATGAATTTATTCTGAATTTGCAACAATATATACAAAATTGAAATAATGAACAAAATTAGATTAAAGCAGCTGCTTTAGTAACACTTTTTGGGCATACAAATCTTCGCTTGAAGCCTGTTAGCAAACATAATTTTAGATGCAACAAGTGTTCCCTAGTCTAGACATCTTCTAGAAATATGTAAAATAATCATAGTTTTCTTGAATAATATATCTCAGAATAAGTGAAAAGAACAAAAAACAAAAGCGAATTGATTTTCCTTTCTTGTGAACAGTTTGTCAGTGTGATTTATCAAAGAGTCAGGAATGGATATAAAGTTCAATAAATTATGATCTGCTGTGGGAAGTAATTTTGTCCTATCACTTTTCCCTTATTTTGTTATCTGAGTGTTTCCCCTCAGATTGTAAACAGATAATACCATCTTGATATAAAGGGATGTGTTTGGATTGATAAAAACAAAATGTGTGAGAAGTTTATGAATATAATCCAAATACTTTATTAGCTATTTTCTGATTGCAATTCAAATTGAAAGAACAGAAGTGCTGAGCTACATGATTTTTTTTCGTTTGTCTTTACTGGCAAAGCAAAGCTCTCCCTAACAGGAGTGTGAAGTCTATCTACTTGTTTCAAACAGGGTTTTTCAGCTATTTTATGCTTTTACAGACTGATGTTTTATCAAGTATCAGTTCTGGTTTTCTGGCACCTATTGTATCTCTGTTGGAACACTATTTTCCTTGTTTCCAATTTTTCTGTTTCTAATTTTCTGCACATTACCTATATATGTTTTGCATTTTTATTATTGCTGGGGTGCAACATAGTCTGTTTCAAACCTGTAAGGTTTGGTGAAATGCATTTGTCATGGGGAAGACTGAGCGTGAAAGGGAGCAGGGGGAACTGGAGCAGAAGTGCTTTATAGCCACTTGAGTGGAGAAGATGATTCCTCCTGTATCAGACACTTGCGTACCTACAAAAGGGGAGCACTCTTTATTCTAACAAAGAGGATAGCTAAGCTGTCTATGAAAGAAACAGTCCAAGGTGAAAAAACTAAGCCCATCTAGATCACCTGGAATTACTGAAATGGAAGAATAGCTGCAGAACCTAACGCAGACTGCTGAAAGAAGAGAGAAACTTAATGTCTTTTTGCAACAGAAACAGCAAGTGAACTGAATGAGAGAAAAATATTTTTCAGTTGTGATCTTACTGGATAAGATAAGATACAGTTTTTCTTTCATTTTTTAACATGTGTGTTTTATGAACATCTGTAGCTGTGTTGCCTAGTTGGATGTTACAGACAAATGCTTGTAGAAACATTATTTAAACTACTTGGATAATGATAAAGCCTTTTTTTTCCCCCAGGGGCATAACTAAACTGTGGGCAGGGTATGGGAACACGATAACAACAGGCACATTTGTCTGTGCTCTCTCTTGAAATGGCTCCTGGTCTGAGTTCCAAAGGGCAGGTGGAGTGTCAGCATTGCAGCATCAGGGCACAGAGAGCTCCAAGTGACTGCTGGTGACACGGAAAGCTCTGTGACAGTGATACTGGGGTGCAGGTTGGAACCTGGTTACACAGAAAGTGCCCCAAGCACACATGTACAAATATTATAAAGCTTATCCTGCAGGCCAGAACTGTGTTGATTATAACAATGCTTAAAAGCTATTTATGGGAATAATACAGATAATAGAAAAAGAGTTACATGATTATTAACAAGAAGCTCAGTGTATTCAGATTTGCTTTCACTGCATTGCTGTATTTTTTAAATTCACAGAAAATGTATATTTTTTAAAAATCTTCATTCTTTGTCTATCAAAATAAAATTTGGTGTTCTCACAAAGAATTCCCCAAACTATAGCTACTTAGGATTGGGAACTATTATCAAAACATTTGGTTTGGATTTGCTGTGTTATATTGTTCAGTGCCACGCACTTTTCTATACATAAACATTTTATTTTGATCAAAACAATTCCTTGGCTTTACATACTGGATTCCAGATTCTCTGTTCATCACATCATAACATGTCCTTTTAGTTCAGACATGGTCAGATTGTTTTACATGCATTCTTGCTGCTGCTCTTCGGCTGACCTTCCCTGCAGCTTTCCCTGCTATGTAATGTAGCTGTTTTCTGTGATTTTGATACCCGTTCAGCCTGTGCTGTATATATTGAAGGGTCTCTTTATTCCTCAAGTTGTCCAGCAAGCTGAACCTAATTTCTTCACTGTCAGGTGCTTCAAGCATCAACACCAGAAGCTGGTATTGCATGGTTCAATAGAAGTCCTTATACCAAATCACTATGGAAACATCTCAGATGATTTATTTAATGTTTTTTTGAATTTTAAAATCAGCAAACCTCAGAAGCTTTTGCAAGCATGTTTAGGAGCAGATTTTATTAGTTTCATTTCATGACTAGTCCGTTGATTTAATTGGCTTATTTAACCAAGTATGATTCTTTCTGACATGAGTACACCTCAGACTATCTGGCTCTATCTCTGGATTCACAGAGTTCAAGAAGAGAGTATTCGTTTGTCTGCTCCTCTGCTGTGGATCAAGAAAAACTCCATTCCAGGAACAGCTTTAGAATGGGGTCAAGCCTCAAAGACTTGAGGCTAAAAACCAGATTTTACAAACTGTTATTTTATGACCCGGTAGATGAGACACATTTCTAATGGTTGGTAACAGGTCATGCAACTGTGAGATTTACTCTAATAATGCTTGGAAAATTGGTGCCAATAGCAAAGATTTCACGTGTGATTGGGTACTTCTGAGGAAAGGTTAATTTAATGTTTTGCTTATAATTCACACTAGGTGGCCCAGGAAGTGGTAAAGGAACACAGAGTTTGAAAATAGCAGAACGTTATGGATTTAACTACATATCAGTTGGTGAATTGTTAAGGAAGAAGATCCACAGCACAAGCAGCAATAGGAAATGGAGCCTAATTGCCAAAATAATTACTACTGGAGAACTGGCCCCTCAGGTACAGCATTTCCTATGTTAACGTTTACTTTCAAGGGTTTATACATGCTGTATTAATGTGCACCATCAAGAAAACTTCCTTCACAATGTTAAATAACTAACTTCTTTTCTCTGTGAAAGGAAACAACCATAACTGAGATAAAGCAAAGATTAATGCAGATCCCTGATGAAGAGGGGATAGTGATTGATGGATTTCCCAGAGATGTTGCCCAGGCAATCTCCTTTGAGGACCAAGTAAGAGATTGTTTGTATTCTTAAAATAACTTACATATCTCTACAACAGTTAAGCTTGTTGAAATCATTGGTCAGATTCTAAGAGAGAGCATTGCTCCTTAAATCTTTGCAAGTACATAATTACAGGTTGACAAAAGATTTATGTTACATTATGTCCTGTTGTCTGAAGACAGACTATTTTGTAAAAAGACAATGTGATAATATAACCAATAATCCAAGCCTCTTGTCTTGCAATGAAAGTCCTCTCAAGATGAAGAAGAAAAACACATGAAATCTAACAGTGAATATTTTCTGTATCTTAGTGATTTAGAAAGTGGAAAAATATTTTATTTCCGTATCTATTTGTTCAACATAATCTCCATTAAGGGAAACATACTTAAAGCAATGCATGTCTTCAGTGCTTTTAGTATCAAGTTTATTACAGTGCATTGAAAAGACGAATTAAAAAAGGGTTAAAACTACCCATGCTTTGCAAGTTTTTGTAAACCAGAAAGTATGCTCTTTTTTTTAGAAAATTAGGTCATTTTGGTTATTCTAAACTACAATTCTAAGGTTTAGTCAGCTGAAACTGTATTCCTGAGTTCTACTGACATGTTGTTTTCATGTGGGTATTTTAAACTAATCTAAAAATACTTTAATTCAGTGGAAAAACAAACAGCTGATGTCATTTTCTGATCAAGTGCTGCTAACATAACAGTTATGGTCACAAGAAGAAGTTGCGGTTTCAGATCTGAATTCTTAGAGTGCCTCCATGCAGTGTTTCAAAGTCCTTCACAATTGCTGGTGTACTGCTGTTTCTGTACTTTGAATTCTAAGTGGCATTACCAAGGCAGAAGTAACAAAACAAAGCAGCTAATGAAGCATTTCATTAGTGTGCTTTATAAGGTATTATTCTGGGCAAAATTTAGAAAACTGAATTGAGGAAATTAAAGGAAACAGGCAAAATAATTATTACAGGAAATAGCAGTGACTGCCAGCTACATCTCCTTATAATTAACAGAAGGGAAGATTGACTATTTTAGAAGTCGAACAGCAGGAACGTAGACTTTACGATCATTTCCTTGTGCCATTTTTTTTCCAGTGTGATAGTGTGACTTAAGCACATTTCTTGGTGTCATAATTTTGTGCTGATGTTGTTTTTGATGAAAGAATGGGGGACACAAAACTGGAGGAAGTGACAGGAATTAAGTTATCCTAGGCTCAGATTCTCTTCCTATGAAGGAAAACCAGTTAAACAACAAGACTATATTCACAGAGAGTTCCTTCATTCTCAGTTGGGGTTTGCTAAAACATACTCCTCAAGGCCTGATTCTGCCTGAAAGATAGATCACTATTTAATCTCTAAAAAATCCAGGAGCACTTCATATAGGAACACCTTTCAATCTTATCTGTTCTGAAAATGTACAAGGAAGAAGGAATCCCAGGACTTTTATAGGAGTGTAGGCTGTCTGTTTAGGCTCCTCCATTTTCATCTTTCATTGCAGTTGACCCGTAATATGAACATATCTGAGGCCATGGAAATAAATGTATAAAAGATACACGTATTTCAGCATTCAGCATCCTATATCAACATCTCCAGTGAGATATATTCAGTGGTTTATCTTGGATTTATATTTTAAAGAAATAAAATATAGTTGTTGTTTCTTTAAAATTCTCTGTTTAATAAGCCCTAGTGCTGCACACATTGGTAGGAAGGTTTTGTGTTAAGGAAAAGGGACTATCAGCAGTCATGGAAGATCATCCTTCACAGGATGGGGCTGACAGTCACCCATGGCATGTCAGGTTATTTACATTAAGTATGCGAAAATTTTCCAGGCACTCAGAGATTCCTCAATGCGAAGTGCAATTGAGTTGTGGAGAATTCAGTAATTAACTGTTGTGATAATTTGTCTAGGTCTGCAATTAGAAATAGTAGGGGGTTTTCCACAGCTGAGAAATGTTACAGGTTTCTTTGTAACAGTGTGTAGAAGAACAGAGCAGAATTGTTCTCATTAGCCAAAAGTGACAAGGTGAGAAATAATTAGTTGAAATTTCAGCAAAGAAAGTTTTGATTAAATAGTAAGACAATTTTAATTAGATCTATTAAGCAATGGAACATCCTTTGAAGAAAATGGTGAAATCCCACAAAACGCAAACAGTCAAATTGTACACATGCCATATTCTTACAAAGACATCCCCTGTAGAACACTGAGATCTGTTGATAAGAAGTTCTGAATAAGAATTCATTCTTACTGCTATCACTAGCTTTGTCATGAGCAAATACTTATTCCTACAGATGGTCCCTTTGAGACCATTGCATGCTTATGTACCTGAAAACAGCAGAAAAATTCATATGACATACAAATTCTTTAACATTGTTTACACAAACACAAACTCCAAGAATACAGGTAGTAATACCAAAAATAAATTGTGGGAAGTAGCGGAACAGGAAAAGGACAACTGAGGTGCTTGGTTTCTCTTGAAAGCACATGTAAAATCTAACTGTGCTGTGTTTGCAGTCATCTTTAATGTAACAAATTATTTATGCTAAATTAATTCCTTCAGTCTTATGGCTCACGTGTCTGTTAGTAAAACTTGACACTGAGCTTTCATAGTCTCTTTATCTTGTGGAAAAATCAAATAGATACTGTATGTCTGAACTGTAGTTACAGGACCTGTCCTGCATAATATTCTATTACAGAAACGCATCATGATAACAACTGCTGGTTAAATTTTGCTTGTAATTGCTCTTGGTGCTACCAGCACATTTTTATCCCTTTGACTAATCCAGAAGCTGAACTTTTCTCTGGGAAAAAATGTTATTTTTAGTAAACTAGTCAAAGCAAACCAACTTTTGCTAACATTCTCATACATAGGTATAGCTAAAAGATGATGATTTTTTCCTTTTTATGTTGCCAGACTCTCATGTGGACAGTAAGTTCTCAACATGTTGCTAGGCAGAATTGTATTAAAACACGTTGCATCTCAGTGACTAAAGTGCCTAAAATAAAGCAATGTATCATTTGCAGCACGCATAGTATTTCTCTTTCTGCTCAGATCTAGAAGTAACAAACACTGCTTCCATGCAGCAATGTCAGTCTGGAATAAGTGCATTAGAAAGCACTTTACATATCAAAGGAATTTTATATTTGAATTTAAGTTTTCTCCCTTTCTTTTCTATTGAGTTTTGTTAATAACACTGTTCCTATCATTCGTATCTTTTGAGCAGGAAAGAAGTTTTTAAGATGGCATCAGTGATATTTTGAGATTTTCAGCAGTGCTTACCAGGCAGCACCACATTGGCCATTCTGGTCACTTATACCAGCTTCATTTCTTAATGCTCAGCTACTCATTGCAGCCTTCTTGCAGCTTGGGAGAACTCAGCCAGGAGCACTGCAGTATTCTTTGAATTTATCTCAGTTTTCTTTGAACTTTTTTTATCCAAGTTGAAATACATCCTATATTTTTCTCTTTGAAAACTGAGTTTAATAAGTAAATTCCTCTTATTGGCAGTCTTGGATTGTTGCCAAGTCCTGACCCTCTCATTTCTTAATTCCAGAGAGCACAGTCAATCCTGCCAATACTTTTGATAGGGGTACTTTTAATAAAGCTATGAAGTTCCAAGCAGTCATAGTTGTGGGGAAAAAATGAAAACATGAATTTTAATGTTTTAAAATCAAGCAGGACTTCCAGTTTATATATTCCTTTTAAATATGTGATAATTTCTGCATTTGCTCAGTTTGAAATCCTCCTGCATAGCAGTGCAGATTTAATACTGATGTATTTAGTCTTTCAGTTTGAGCCTAGGTATAAAGCTGTCCTAAACCACAAATTTCTAAGGTATCCATGACCTCTACTGAGTGCAAATAGCAGAAAGGTGCTTAGGTTTCAAGGACACATTTGAAAATGCCAAGGAGAAAATGGTTTATTTACCATTAACATGTCATCTTGGAATTCAGCGAGTCACCTCCAGTCCCAGCATGCTGAAGCATGTTAAATATCTTCCTCTCCTGCAATGCTATAATGAAATGCCTCTGACTGGTGTATTGAACTCCAATGGCTTGTGAAGAAACTGCAGTTCGACTTTCTGTGTAATCTCTCTCATGGTTTTTATCCTTCCCGGGAGAAACAATTAACTGTATTTTACAGTTAATTTCAATTACTGCTTTGGTTTGTTTTTTTCTCCCACTTTCAGTCATTCATGTGTAACTTTCCTTCCTTGTTAGTATCAATAGAGTAAGTACAGATGTAGTTTGCTTAAAATGTATTAATTGTAGTTTTTTTAATAGTGAAATAAATGAAGAACAGGTATTAGAATCAATGGATATTCATTAATGAATATAATTTAATTTCTTGATAAAGAGGAAAACTGTTTTTGTAGAAATTATAAAAAAATACTTTTTGTCTTATATGGCCTGGGTGACAAGACATTATTTGAGTAAAATCTTAATTTAAATAATAAACAGAGGCAATAAATTTTCTCTGCTTCTTTGTTTAAAATGCTCTTAGGAATATTCATAAACGCACTCCACTTCCAAAGAATAACTACTCATCTTGTAATTTGAGTTAATTTTTAACTCTCAGACATATTCCTTAAGAAAATTATTATGAGAATAATTGTGATAAAGTAGAACTAACTATGTAGGTGGCACAATATAGGATGGTGAGAGATGCCTTGGTGCTTTCACAGGCTGAGGACAGCAGTAGTATTCCTCCAAGGCTGACAGACCTCCAAGCAGAAGTGATGGCTGCAGTGCCCTCCAAATTTGACACGGGTGTTTGTGGCCAGCGGTCTGAGGGTCTGACTGCCAAGCTCCAGCTCTGCAAAGAGCTTCTCACAGAAAACCTGCTGTCCCTGGCCAAGAGTGTGGCCTCCAGAACAACCAGGGAGGTGAATGCAACCTTGTTGTGAAGCTTCTTAAGGGGAAAGGACCTGTTTTTTGCAATCGGTTTTTGTTCTGGTGAAGGTATTTTTTCTGTATCATCGCCAATGTGTCTTCTTTATTTCATCTCCCCCTAAACTTCTATCTCCCTTCTCCCTGATCTGTACTTCATTGATCCAGGTACAATCCCCTACTGAATATGTACCCAGAGATCTCTCTGAGGAATGGAAGGACTACCACATCAGCAGTCTGCTTTGCTGTGGTTCCTTTTGTTCACTGTCTTTTCCCTATGAGTTTTACATTGCTCTCTTAAAGCCAAGCCTGACCGGGAGGCCTGTGGAATGGTCTTACCATTATCCTTTTCTCTCCTGGAAGCTGGAGCACTCTCCAGAAAAAGACAAGCAGTGTTTCAATTTTCTGCTGGGTAAGCAACCCTAGGCCTCAGGTTTTCAGTTTTTCTGGGCAAGGACTCTTCTCTGCTCATCAGAGTAGCCAAAGGAGAGCTCATCCATGGCTGGTTCTCAGGACAGGACCTGATGTTCTGAATTCAGAGTGGATGGAGGTGCCTGCTCAGCAGTTCTGAAGCAGAGGTCTGCTCAGTCCTTTCTTTGTATCACTAGCATTAGTGTTAACAGGGATTTTTATTAGTTAGCTGCCTGACCCTGGTGAAAAGCTGAATCACTTGTCTCCAAAGATGTCAGTCTGTCTAGTTACATACTCTAGGCAATTTGCTGGAAACTTATTTTCTGGGCAGTATGAATATAGTTCAAAGGAAGCTACCAGAAAAAAATTCTGTCAGCAGGATTCATTCTTTGACAACATGATTCACGATTTTGCATTTCTTAAACAAGAAAAAACTATGCAAACAGTCTAGTAACCTGGCAAAGATGGAACTATAAAAAGCAAATAAGTAATTACAAGGGAGAGCACACGTACAGAGGACATAAACCAGCTTGCTAGTAACCTTTACCAACAAGAATAAAATGCTCTGTTAAATTAATGGCAATTGTTCATGAGCTGTCAGTTTTCTCAGGAGTATCTACTAGAACATTCCAGGAATTAAGAAACAGAGCATTTTCATCTTTTGCCTAACGAGGAATAATGAGAGTGTGTGTAATCATCTAATTTCTAGCAAACAACCACACTATTCTCACTAACAAGAGGAGATGTAGAAAATATCCCCAGAGAAAAGACAGCATCTTTCCACTTATACTGCTTAATGTCAATAACACCATCAACTTGCATAGAATTACTCTCAATTTACATCTGGTTCCAGTTTAGGAAGGAGATTCAGACCCAAAGAGAGTAGGATTTACTTACTAGTAAATATTATTCTAAAAAATGAGAGGATGTACCCACCAGTTTTATTCTGAGTTGGTGCCATATGCTCTTCATTTCATTTAAGATGAATAACCAGAAACCTGTCTGTTCCCATAGGCAAAGATTCTCCCTTTGGCTGAGTTCTAGTTAGTAAATAGTCAAATTTACCTCCCTGAGCCCCACAGTCCTACCTCACATGCATTGCTGGACATGAATAAAACCCTCTGCCTTAAGAACAGGATGTGTGTACTGGGAGAAATCAGCACGAAGGAATCCAGCTCTTCTGTCTGCATTGGTTCTGTACAACTTCTCTACAATCTGAGCCTCAGAACAAAACTTATTCCCTAGCCACAAAACTCAACAACACTTAGTTCTGAGTTTGAAAAAAAGGTTTCTTTCCCAGTGAGTCATAAAAACCCTCCTCCTTTGTTAGAAAAAAAAGCAATTTTTACTCATATTTACATAGGAGAATAGATATGTTTCTAGAGAAGTAATCCCAGTTGTCCATATATTCACTCTACCCTGTTACATTCCAGCTAAAAGTGTTTATAAGCTTGTCTTGCAGCAGGTACTATTGAAGTAAGTGGAAGCAAGTGGTTCATGAAAACAGGAGTGAAATATCAATAGCATTTCAAGGGTGTATCCTAAAGGTTGTAAATGAATGTAGGAGAAATCACATTAAGTGCTATTAGGTCTGTAGGCCTATGCATACAGGAGAGATGTTACCCTTCTGTGCATCGTGTGTTTATTAAATGGTTTTCAACTGCTTTCTGATGATAAAGATGTGTATTCTGCAGGTAAAAGTTGAATTCATAGAGACATCACATAATCAGATTCTGTTTTGAATTCCTACCTCAAATATTCTTGAATTACTTTTTTTTTACACTTAAAATATCTTTCAGACAATACTTAATTTGCAACTAGGCTTCTTGACCTGAGAATTTTAAAACATTGTTTTCATTGATATTTTATTTCTGTGAGTGAAATATATTTCAAACTAGAAAACCCACAGTGTCAGAAAGAAAGTAGTCTTAGTACCTGTGATTCTGATAGTGTCTTTTGTACTACTGCTGTTGTAAAAAAATCCAGAACAACAATACTCAGATTCTGTGGAGAAATTTCCATTTTCAAAAGCAAAAGGAAATAATTAAACCTAATTAATGAGTTGTCCGAGTCATACCTTGTTATTATCCTCATTTTACAATCAGAAAAAAAAGAAAGNATCCCTGTACAGGCCATTCACTTACAAGTTGGACTCAACATATTCTGTGATTCTGAGCTGAGTGGACAGACACAAAGATGGTAAGGGATGACAACACTTGTTCTTGAAGATGAGCAGAGGAAACTGGGCTTGTTCAGCCTGTGGCAGGCTTAGATGGCACATAACAGCAGCTCTCCAAGGCTTGACAGGAGACTGTCATGAAAATGGAGCCAGGCTCTTCACAATGGTGGGCAAGAAACAAATTCAGACATGGGAGGTGATAACGGAATAGAAAACCCTTCCTAATGTCGAGGCCGGACAAGCATGAGTTGCCCAGAGAGGCTCTGCAGTCGCCACCCTTGGGAGGTTTTGCAAGATGAGACTGGATAAAGCCTGGGCAACCTGGTCTGACCTCAAGAGCTGCCCTTGCCTTGAGCAGAAGGCTAGACCAGAGATGATTTCAGATCTCTTCCTGTGACTCGCCGATCACAGATGCTCATGACTGATCGTAGTTCGTGGCTTTTTGCCAGCCCGAAGTGTATGAAACGTCTCGCTCCTCAAAACGCCCGAACACCGTGCCAAGGGCAGAGACCGCGTTACACCGGGAGGCTTCCAGCACCTCTGCGGTACACCGGTGCCCAGCCCTCCCCGCCGCCGCTCCCCGCGCAGCCGGGGGAGCCGGTCCGCTCGCTGCCGGGGCAGCCTGCCCGCGGCTCGGCGCCAGGCACAGCCCCTCACCGCCTCCGCTCGGCGCCTCACCGCAGGCACCCCCCGAAAGTTTCCCCGGCAGCCTGCGCACGCTCTCGCTCCCCGCCGGGGGAAAACGTGCTCACTCTCGCTCCCTCCGTGCAGCGGGCACGGGGAGGCGGGCGGCTGCCTCCCTCCTGCCTCCCTCCTCCCGCCCGCCCGCGGAAGCCTCGCCGAGGCTCCCGCATTGCCCCGCCGCGCCGAGCCGAGAGCGGGGCTCGGGCTGCCCACCCGCCCCGCCGGCGCCCCCGGCCCCGGCTGGCGGAATGAGCGCCGGCGAGGCCAAGGAGTATCTGGCCCGCAGGGAGATCCCGCAGCTTTTCGAGGTAGGCGAGGCGCAGGGCGGGGAGGCGTTTTCCGCCCCGTCGGGGGATGCTCCGCGCTGGGACCCCGCGGCTGGCAGGGCTGAAGGTGGCTGGAAGGACGGAGCAGCCGGAGGCTGCNTTTTTTCCCATTTTCTTAAACAGTAAGTGACTTCTGCAGCCAGTGTGGTTTGTAGGAAGTAAAAGCAGATGAGATCTTTCACACTTGATGGAGCCATGGTGGCATTCAGATCCTTCCCTTCCTGTAGGGCTGCACTTACTCAGCCACAGTTTCTTCAGAGGACTGAGATTGATTGTGGTAAGCTGCACTCTCATGTTTGTGTGAGACAGAAGGAGACCCTCTTTTTCCTTCAGGGCTGATAATTTCATGACTGACCTGTTTATTCTAAGTACTCTCAGTAAGATTTGATTGATGCTCCATGTGAAGTCTTGAGGTACACGAAAGTTCCAGCCCTGCACTTGAGGAGATCTGGTATGACCTCACAGCCTGAGTAGCTGCCGTCCTGAAGTGCTGAGCACTGAAAGTGAGTCCAGCTATGGCTTAGAACATCTGAGGATTTCTCACTATCTTTCTGCCACTATTCGTAGGATACACAGAAATGGAAGTACTAAATAAAACTGCTCACTTGTATAAACTCCTTTTGTCCTCCGCTTTACTAGATCCCTGATTGCCAGTTGTAATTTCTGTGTCCCCGTGTAATGTATGCTAGGAAGCTTCAATCAGCTGGATATCCACACAGGGACTTGAGATGTCTCTGTGCTCGCTCTGCTGCAAGGTACATCAGCCATTCCCTTTCATCAGACAGTGTTCCATGACTAACCGGATTTGAATTCTGTAGCATTTTCTTTCAATGTAATATCAGTTTCTATCTGTGTAATAATTCGGGTTTTTTAGTACTGTATGCTTATTGAATTCCCAAATTCCTCATTATTCTTCTATTACTAGTGAAGCAACCTTAATTTAACTGAGCTACTTTTAATAATGTACGTATTGCATGAAAGTCTAACACAGAAACTTACTTTCATAGTCTTTCATGTGAATAATTATGTGCCTTAAAGCTATTATGTGGTAGTAAAATTAACTTTCATAATTAATTCATCCCATGAACAGACAGAATAACTCTGTCTATTTACAGTAGTCTGAAAAGGGAAGGGAAAGTTACTCTGGTTTTGTTGATGTTGAGGTACATGTGATAGAGGTAGGAGAGAGCTTCTTTCCCCACTGGCAGTTATTAAAAAAAAACCCAGGTTATAAGGTTAATTGTTTCAAAATCTAATAGATACTCATAAATAATTACCAGAACTATTATCTTTGTAGTTTGTGTGCTCATGCCTCCAGTCATCTACAATGTGTGTAAAACATAATTTGATTTTCTTTTAAATCCTGTTTAATTTTCTGTAATGGGAGAGGCCACCATCTTTCCAGTGGTGCTTTTCAGACTGTCCTTTATTGTTTGAAAATGGCTCTGCTTTTTCACCACTTTCTGCTTCCTCATATCCATATACTACTCTGTCAGCGACCTTGTTTGTAAAGGCTAATGACCATCACCTCAGGCTGGAGAAACTGTATTAGTTTCTTTTGACTTCCTAAGGATTGTTTTGTACTCAGACTACCAGTAAAAAAGGCCAGACCATACTTCATGTTGTATTCTCTCAAATGACAGAAACCCATCTTAGACAGGTTTTTTGTTTTTAACTTAGTTATTAATTTCCCAGATTGTCCACATGGGAAGTTTTGACAATTCCGTCTAGAAATATGGTTGTCTTTATGCAATTTAACATCCTTGGGTAGAGATACCAAGACAGAGAGAGTATTCAGAAGCTTAATTGGTTTGTTCTGGCCCTCAATAACAATATATTATAACAACTATATAATTAACATAAAGATATAAATCAGTTACTATTTACACAGGAGTAGTTAGAATACATGTAGATGGTTTAGTGATATTGGTGTATAGCTCAAATTTGACTGTCAAATTTACATTGCATCAAGCTGAACAAAGACAAAATTATTCTGTAGATAGAAAACATCATGAGAAAAATGTCTGTTCAACATTCTTGAGCATCCACCATCATTTGCATTGTAACCAGATGATGTCATTTCTAGAATAAGAAGCCACTGTTTTTGCTAATATTAGTTAAAATCAAAGTATGAACTTTTTTGTTCAGGTAAGTAAAGAAGCAGAAATTATTTTGGGCTTGTATGTGAGAACGAATAAATCCTTTCTAATCTTTAACCAGATAAAACTTGAACAGTTTGTTTTTATCTTAAATGCTTCTTACAGAGAATTCTAATATGTTTTAAAAGACAGCACTAAGCTAGTGAAAACTTTAAGGAGAGGTAGATTTCTTTGCAGCAACCAGATGGAGGAAAGAACAAAATCAGATCTTATGAATAAATTTAATATACATTTGTAGCTGCATTTTTAAAATCCTGTGAATTCAGGTGTCCGAGTGACTTTAGGGTGAGAGGAAACAGTCTCAGGTTGCCCCAGGGGAGGTTTAGATTGAATATTAGGAAAAATTGCTTTATGGAAAGGATTGTCAAGCATTGGAACAGGGAAATGGTTGAGTCACCATCCCTGGAAGTATTTAAAAGATGTGTGGAGATGCTATGACTTCTGTTTTTTTCACCATATGTACTAAGCAGTAGTGACTTCCAAAGATTGCCTGTGAACACTTAGCAGTATTCCTAAGAATGTGGGTTTATCATTGCTTTCCCCCTATCAAGCACCAGAGATATCTCTTTTTTAAATGTTTGATAGCAAGATAGATCTTCTTGATCTTATAAAGAAGATTTAACTGGGAAAGAGCTGGAGTTGAAACATTTTTCTTTATCTCATTGCCGTAAGGCCTTACTTCCTGAACCACAGTGCAGGGATGGGTGTAACACATACCAGTGCTCACCACACAGACCAAAAAGGATAGGGGAAATAAAAATCCTTTTAGCTGCCCCACCCAACCTCTTGAAAAGTGCAGTGAAGCTTTAGTGAGATTTAGAGAAATAATGAAAGTGTTACAAGAACTGTGGTTTTTGGAAGAGGTCTGTTTTCACCTGGTCCTAGCCATCAGTTAGCTGCTGGATTTTAAATGCCATCTTACTTAAAGAGTTTTCAGATGGAAACCATACAACCATTTTCCTGCAGAGTATGAGACATTTATATTTTGCTCTTTCGAAAAAAATTTAACTAGGGGAGCCTTCTTGTAATGCAGATGATGAACATAGCCTAGAGAAGGTGGGCTGTGAGGTAAAATTTTTTCATTAAACTTCTTCCTTACATATGAGGTGAAACAAATTGACTAGCCTCCACACAAGATCAACAAGCCCCTCTTTAAGCCTACAAACTTCTTGTAAAAAGCCCAACAGAAAATTAATAACTACATCAAGTTCCCACTTATGTAAATGTAGCATATCTGAGCCTCACATAATAATGGAATTGCTGAGTCCTGTAGTGCTGGATAATCAGCTTAATCAAACTTCTTGAACTGCTCTTTCCACAGATCTGTACCCCTGATTTGGTGGTGTTTCTGGCATGTTCCAGTCAAAGGCTGAAAGAAAGGTTACTGAAGCGTGCGGAACAGCAAGGGAGACCTGATGATAACCTGAAAGCCACTCAAAGAAGACTAATGAATTTCAAGCAGAATGCAGTCCCACTGGTCAAATATTTCCAGGAAAAAGGGCTGATTATCACAGTAAGTCCTTCAGTATATACCTCTGAAACCTTAATTGCTGTGGCTATACTTGGCTTCTTGCACCTTTTGCTTTAAGACAGGCTTGACAAGTCTAATTCTGTTAATAGCATGGCTACTTAAGGGTTTAATGAAGATAACAAATTCATTGAGCAGTTGACAACAGTTGAATTATTGGCATGTTCTAAGTTACAGACTGTGTCTGGTTGTAATAGCACACAGAACTTGGTACCACATATGGTATGAGAGCACAGATGGCCTGTTTCATTTCTTTTGATAACCTAAGTAACCTCTGTAGTTCACATTGATATGTGCTCCTCACAGCAAGTGTGACTAATTCTGTGTGCTGGTCAGACTCATGACAGGTCAAGCATCCTTAATTGACAAGTCATCAACTGATATTAGTAGCCTTAATGATGTACTTCAGCATCTTTCTGAATTTCAAAATTAAAATCCCAGGAAATTATTACACTAGCTTCTCCAGAGAGTATGTGTTCCGGTTTAGGATTTTGATTAACTCTGTTTTTAAGGATGAGAGGACTAGGATTCTTGCAAGTTTTTCTTTATTATTGATGAAGTGTGTATTTTGTGATGTTCCTGTCGCCTTTACAAGTACTCCTGTAGAACGCATATTTAGCTGTTCAGGAAACGTGCCTTTGTGGGGCATGTGGAGAGAATTGCATTTCTGTGATGGGACCTGTACAACAGATTATTTTCTTACAGAGGTTTCTTCTACTTTTTAACTCTGTTTCTTGAGAGTTCTGAAGATAATTTAAATTGCAATGTTCACCTTAGATATCATCTTTTCTTTTTGAAGAAAGCAGATGTTTATGATGGGTATGGAAGTGACAACATGGCATATGAACATTAAATTACTCTACTACAGCACAAAGGAAATAGCATATACAGAAATTATTGCACTTATTCATGCTATTTCCCTATAGAAGGAGGAAGAAAGAAAGAAAATAGCATTCATCCTGCTGCTTATAATGCTGAACCTGGAAGACTGAAATGCAGATGAGAGCAATGTGAGAACTAGAACAGCATAAAATAGAATTACAGTAGCCTAATTCCTAGAGGAGTGAATCCTTGAGGCAAGGTCAGACAAGGTCAACATTGACTAGAAGGAAATAAAAGATTTACATTTTTCTTAAATCCCTACCTGCACCTTGTCACTGCTATTCAAAGCTCTAAATCTCAGACACTTCTAGCCAGCATCACGATTCTACTCAGGGGAGAGAAGCAGGACCATTCGTTTTACAGAGTGTTATAATTTTAGCATCACAACTCATATTTTATACATCTACTTAATTAATATGTTGTTCTTCATCAATAACAGACCAAAAGAGAAAAGAAAAATTCACTGAAATATAACTAAATATGATTAATAAGTCAGCATTATATATATATAATGATAATCTACTGTTAGACACTTCATTAGCAAGAAATAAAAATTTGAATTCCAAATGAAGATTAATTTTCATGCTCCACCAGTTATTTCATGCTGCTTTTAACGTACTTTGGTTAATAGAATTACAAGCCACATTCTTCATTTCAGATCTTATTGGTTAGGTTCCTCAGGTGTGATTCTTTCCCTTCAACCTTTTTTTTTTTCACATGACCTTTGATAATTTTCTACAGTACCCAGGTTGTACTTGTTTGGTGCTCTGTATGCCTTATGTTCTCAGTCTGTGCATGATGTACCTGCTGTCACAGTCTGATCCTGGTTTCTGTTTTTAAGAAAAGAAGTGAGGCCCCAACCTACGGTACTTCTAAGAAATAGGGAAATACAACTCTGTCCTTTCTGAAAAACTCCCTTTTTGGAATAATGATTTGTAAAGTTCATGATAATTAACAGAAGTAAATATGTGATATTTTCATGAACACACAGTCTGTGTTTAAAATTCATTTTAGCAATCTGTCAGTAGTCTAACTAATCAGAACCTGACTTAACTCAACTTTAAATTTAGAAGGTATCAAGACTGTAATAACACAATATTGGACAGGGAGTATGAAAATAGAAGCATGTGCTGCCATTTACTGTTCCAGTAACTTTTAACAAATACTAAAACATTATGTATTGTTTGCCTAGACAATAACTGCATACAGATTACCTGGTGGCGGTGGGGAGATATTAGATTAAGTTATAAGAGGGAGAACATGTAAGTACATAGGTGACCTCAAGGACTCTAATGTTTAGCAGAGAACTTCAGTTCTGGACACTGAAATTTCCAAATCTCCTGTTTATGTGGACTGTAATCTGCTATAGATAATGGTGTAGTACTTGGAGAGAAGATCATTGGGTTACAAAAATCTTTTGGTCAACAGTTATTAAAGCCACTCTCAGAGAGCTTAGTTGTTCTTTGTAGAACATATCCCTTGGTCTAGAGAAAAAAGTTTACAGAGCTCATCATCGTCACAGCAGTAGAAGTTTCTCCTACTGGAGGCAGGATTTGGTCCAGTCTGCCTTATTGACAATGATTCTACATAATCTTAGAGCTGCAGTGTCAACCTTGTTACATTAATGAGTCTGTGTGTATTCAAGGGGAAAAAATAAAAGACTGGCTGCAGTGAGTCAAAAAATCTTAAGCATTAAAAGAAGGTTCTGGTCCTTATTTAAACGGCCAGAACAGGACAGCATCCTGTGGCATCCATGAAATGCGTATTTCTCTGATGTCTTCATTGTTCCACTTGTCCTTTTAGGGAATTTACCATGCTTATGAAAACATTAAAATGACATTCAGATTAGTCAGAGAAGTAAGGAGAACGCAGAAAAAGTAGCTGAAGCTGGAAATGGATTTTGAGGACAGATTTAGAAGTTAAACAGTTGCGGGTGAGGGAAGTAACTGTCTGCCCTCATAAGCATCAAACAAGCCTAATGGCTGTCAACTGTCAGAGAAAAATTCCCCACGGAACTGTGTTACATAAATTTTTTCTCTTGTTTTGGTTAAAAAAGAAGTTTTGCTATAGAACTTGCACATTGACATGAACTTTATCTAAAGGCTATGACTTACCAAAATGCTGACGAAAATCTCTGTTATAGTTTATTTCTAAAGTTTCTCTGTTATCATACAGCTGCCCAACTTGAGGTGTTGGTTTGGGCTTTTTATTTGTTTGCTTCTGAATGCTGATTCCAAAAGATTTGCAGTTAGTTGTCCTTCCTTTAATTTTGAGACTGTCCTTGGAGAAATGTGGGTCCTGCAGTCCTTTATGCAGCCTCTGCCAGGCATGTCTCCCAAACCAGAATCCAACTCAGAGAATCTTCTCAGCGGAGGAACATGCATCTGGTTTGGTAGAACACCGGATGCCTTTGTTTTCATGCTGGTGATATTTGCGCGCATCCATGCAGTTTTTGCATGAAACAATTGTTAAAAAGAAAATTTTAAAAATCCCACTCCTCCTTCCCTGAAATGATGCTAGGAATAGGGACTGTTAGCCACCACCTCCCCCGCGTGCTCTCACCTCCCTGCTGCAGGCTCAGAATCTCATTTACGTGCCATCTGATGCCTGGATCTTGCATCCTCAGCTGCAAAGTGATACAGACTTGGCAGGGATGGTTTCCCTCAAATGTAGCCTCATTGGTATCTGAGCATGGCCTTTCTCCCCACGGGTCAGAGATGAGGATTTGAACTGGCTGTGTTTTCTAGAGGGTACTGAGCTGAGATTCCCTATTGGTTGGCCCAATGCCACCAAAATATTTTCAGATGCGTCTCAGTAGTTTTAAAAATACAGTAGCCATAAGCACAATCTTTCAGGAACATTTTAGATGTGTTTTTAACCTGACTACTACACAGGATCTTCAGGGTACTTCTGGCTTCTTGGGCATGACCAAGTGGATGTGCGAAGAGGAGACCAGATAGTCTTGAGCATCTGAAGCAAACCTTCAAAGTTTTAGGAACTTTTCAAATCCAACAAGGAGTGTAGGCAGCTGTTTGTGGGAACCTTGAGACCAGAGGTTTTGTTTGAGATTCAGGAGTCTTCCTCTGGTTTACTGTATGGTAAATAATTTTCTGGCTCCATGAATGTATATGGTTATAATAATCATTTAAAAATTTCTACACAGGGAAAATCAGAGGTGGGATGGGAAATAATGACTGTCACTTTTTCATTTTTGGGGGATTCAAAGCAGTGAAAGGTAAGTTGAAGCCTGGAACAAGTAACCAGAGCTCTGCAGTTACAGAAAACTGCTACTGAAAATTAAGGTTTTCTGTGTCTCTCCTATATTTGATAGTCCTCTTGCAGAAAAAGTGGGCTATGAGAAAGAACCTGTAACTGTTTCCTGTAACACTGCTGAACTAGAGAAAGTTTACCCATGTTCTAATCACTGCTAAGTTTTACACTGCGTCTTAACACTATTTATGTGTTACTGTTTTGTGAGATCTTGAAGAACATACAAAGAAGGTACATAAATGAATTTTATCAAGAAATGAGTGTAAACAAACTGTTTGTAAATATATGCACATTTTATATGGGAACTATAGATGAGTAATTCGTGCATATATAGAAGCATGTGCACCATAAACACTTCCAAACTTCGAAATATTTTCAGGCTCCCATTTAATGATTTATGTCAACAAATATATCAGAAATACTGATGTCTGCCAGAGAATGACCAAGGATGGAAGCTTGTCATCTCTGTACATTGAAGCACGCAGAGAAACCTTGAGGGTAGAACTTCTTTGCTGAGGTGAATAGAATCAGTGCAACACTGTGTTATTTTCTAACTCTGGAAGTATGATTTGAATAGATACCAGCTTTTTGAAACTCTGCCTTTTGTACACCCAGTGGCTTGAATGAAGTAAACAACGTTGAAAAAAAGAAATAAACTTTGACCAGTCTGGCTATAGAATTAGGCATGATGAGTGCATGAGCCAAGGTGATGTAGGAACTCCAGAGAGAGAGAAGGAATGCTGGTTTTGACAGCCATACTATCCCAGATTTTATCTGTTTCTGGCACTGTGAAAGCTGATACATGTTTAAAATTAACAGAGGGGTTTTTTTACAGATCTGAAACTAAAGCTGAGATAAGTAATTAAGCCAAGTTATCATGCAGAGGAATGAACTGTAAGAGATGTTTAAAATAACATGTCCTAAATATTATTCAAGTTATTTTAAACAGTTCATCTTAAGGTAATTAAGCTGTGTCCTTTGGGTGAATAGCAGCTTCTAATTTAGTTCTTGTAGTTAAAGTGATGCTTAAAGAAGATTAATTTTTCTTATTTAGATGAGATATATTAAGAAACCCACTTGGAAAAAATATATTTTCTCTGGGAAGACCTTTTGTATCGAATCAGAAATATTTATCATCCACAAGCAAATTTTCCTGTCCTAAACCACAGCTGATTTTGTGAACATCCAACTGAAGAACCAAAGCTGCATTTCAGCCCTCGATTGCTGCTAACAATAAAATACCAATTTCTTACTTGAAGTTCCATAAGTCATTTCCAGCTCTAATTGCCACTGGTGGATCTTCCCTGTGAAAAATTTATAGTGACCTCCTGATTTTATGGCAAAACCACTTTGCTGCCACGTGGTGGTGAAAATTTGCATATTAACTCATGAAAGTTGCTACTTCAGTAGAATCAAGATGGTCTTTCAGCTCTCACACTCACAGTCTTTTTAAAAAGTTACTACATCTGGTAGCTTGTGCTCTACAGTCCCAGTATTTAACATCCTTATTTCCTGAATCTATCATTGTTTATAGCATCTAAGTTGGTATCTTTAGCTGTTGTTAACTATTTTTGTTTCTTTATGCAAGTGACAACTGAATGTTTTTTCTGCCATTACTATTCTCAACTTTGATTCGAAGGGTGAAATGAGACTGAGTGAACTGGCCGCTAGTAATCCAATCTAGTACCATTCTGGAAGTATTTGAGCATTTGCTCCTGTTCCTTCTTTCCTGTAGATGTACCCTGAAAGAGAGGGGAGACCTAAAAGATTCCACTTTCTTTTTTTTTTATGCATCACAAAGATACATTTATTCAGATATGTGAATGCTCAGGTATTGTAGTGATGGAAGCCATTTAAGTGTCAAAACTGTCAGCAGAAGGTCTGATGCTCCTAACATTATGGACTTCTGGCATTTTTCTCCAGCATTCTGGCGTCTTATTTAGGCTTAACAGGGTTAGATGCAGCTACAGTGTTGGTGGAGAACTGAGAAAGCTGAAAAGTTACTCATCCATTGTGTGACTCAGGGTACACACTGCACTAGACAGCACTGAAGTGAGAACTACAGCCTTCCCCTAGGGAATTTTCCCCATTGCAGAATATCCTTTTGAGCATTTCTGATGGCTGTTTGGAGGACTTTTTATTTTTTCTAATGCAACTAAAGAATATCTACCAAAGAGTGCTTTGAAGAACTGTATGAAATGCTTCATAATTAGGAAAACACCACTACTGCGTTAACTCAGCACTTCACTGAAGTAATATATCCTTGCTCCTTACATTCACTGGTACTTACACATCAGATAACCACTTTCATGGCTATTTTGTGTTTCTTCTAACTGTGGTACATCATGTAGTGCTAGCATGAACATCCTGGCACAGCATCGCTTTTTACCATGTAGACATAACCTAAAATTCTTGGCAAAGACTTGTGAATCCTGTGTAGTTTGTCTTTGCTATAACTATATATGCTTCGGTATCCTTCGGCTCAGTTATCATCATTCCTACTTCCAGTGTTGACATGTATCTTTCTATCTTATATAGTACCGCAGTTTGTTTCATTAATGGCCAGTGAATACAACTATCTATTTACTTTGTTGTCACCATATCACATTCTGCAATTCAGTAATCTACTTAAATAATAAAACAGGAAAAGAAGCCCCACAAGACATAACACTGAAGTAAAAATTAGTGTAATTTTCTGTGAAGGAAGAACTGTTGTCTCTATTTTCAACTGTTCATCTCTTTTTGTGCCAACAGTCAGTCATAGCAGTCATGGTAAAAGAAATAAAGAATTTAATGTGTAAAATGTGGCATCTTTTCACTGTAACTTGCTACGATCAGTTATTTATATCTAGGATTGTTCATACATATGCTACCCCTTGATCCATTTTGTTAAAAATAAAACTGCTAAAACTACATTGTTTTTAGGCAAATCTGAACATTTTTTTTTCATTATGTACTCCACTGAATTTCTCTTCCTGTCTTTAATCAGAATGTCAAATTGAAGCTTCACATTCATGTTTTCAATAGCAGTACTTCAAAATTCTCTGCTCTGTCTAGCATGCCAGGTCTTGTCTTTTCTTGTATTATACCACCCATTGTATTTTGGTAATACTATAGTTTTTCTAATGCCAGGTTATCTCCCTCTCCTACCACTGCAAGATGCCAATTAGGCAATTTGAAAATACACTTTCCTAGTTTCCTGCCATGTCCTGCCTTCTGGGCTTTTTTTGGTCTGCTCTACTGAAAAGAACAGACCTCTCTGTAAAGGCAGAGTCCTTACTAAAAGGGAACCTAGAATGTGGGCAATACAGCTTTTAGTCAAGTTGCTTGTTAAATTTATTGCTCCATAAGACATTGAAAAAAATATCCAGCAATCCTCTTTGTATCTGCACCTTACTGCAAGAATTTCACTGTATGGATTCTACATAATACAGATTCACATAACCCCAAGGCAGGTCACTTCTGTTTCTTTTACAAGAACATTCTCTCTGCTCTCTGTCAGGCTCTGTATGTTGCCTCAGTCTGCTGTAATGGCCATTAAAGGTTTTGTGGGTACTTTAGCTTTCATCTCTGGCCCTGTTCATGGGATGCAAGACACAAATGAGCTCAGTTCCAGTACTGTGAACAGAGGGTTTTCTTCATTTATGCATTTCATGTTCCTTCATACCTCTTGATCTTTAGAAAGAGGGTCAGGAGCCATGTGAATTCTGAAACGAGTTTGGTTTTAAGAACTATTCATTATATCCTTGAACTACAGCCAGGAGACCACTCCTCAGCAAAATCACTAAATTTAGTATGGAGAGTGTAATAGAGAATAAGCTAAACAAATCTGAGTATTCTCTCATAGGTTAGGTCAGCACTTGGCAACAGAAACCACGCCAGTTTTCTTGGAAAGATGTCTCTGCTGAAGCCCTTAGCTTAACAACCACTCATGTTAGTGGGGACTTTTAAAAGAATTTATTTCGTAGCTTCTTGTTAAGGCTGCACAACAATTTGTTATAACCCCAATCTGATAACATACCTTGTAAAATATTAGTTATTCTTTAGGGTTAAAAGTTACAGTTGCTCTTTTTACATTGAGCAAAGTTCAAACAAAACTGCAAGATTCCCTTTTTCCCCATGAATTGCACAAGCATGGGGAACTTTGCTGATTTAAAAAAAAAAAGTGCCTTGGAAAAAGATTTAGTGGAAGATAACCGATATTTGACATATGAAACAAGGTCTAAATCTAACCTTTTTTGAGTACATAATTTGGCTTGAGGATGTAAAAGGACAAATAGAAAAGTCTTAAGCAGGAATAGAAGCTTGTGAGAATTTCTTCACCAGAGGAGGGATGAGAATAAACATGTGGAGAGCATCTCACCCTCCTCCAATGACTATTTCTGTATTTACAGAAGTTGTACTGGTCTGAGAGGAGGGTATGTAGGGAACCTACTGTAAATGAAATCCAGGCAAGTACCAAGGGTCTCATTACACGAGGCAGGAGAGTGTTGAGTTCAATTAGCTGTTGTGCAACAGCAAGTGCTTGCAGAGCCAGCAGCTAATGGGCTCTCTGCAGACTCTTGATTCCCACACTGGAGGGAGGAGGAGGGCAGCAACATCCTAAGATCCACTGAAGGGCTTTTAAAGGAAATGGGGGCTATTCTGTTCAGTGTAGAAGGGTCTACAAGATCGTTTATTTTATGAAGTATTTGCATTTAGTCTGTTCCTCATCTCCCTTGGCATAATTTTAATAGAGAATAAGCTTTACAAATAATTAGGATCTGCCTCCAAATTACTTTTCTTCTTTTTTAGTAGAGACTACCCTCAGAACTAATAGAATCAAATAAGAGATTACAGTTCTCTGGAAGCTTGGACACTGATTTCCAAAAGTTTCTGGGAACTAGAACACTATGGTACAAACTAAAAGAAATTTTATTTCCTTTGTAGCAATAAGGGCTGTATGAAATGTAGTCATTGTTTGAACTGAAGTTTTTTTGAAAACTAATTTTAAGAACTAGCATATCTGAACTGTCTTGAAAACTCTGCAAATCTTGTTTTTCATTCTATAAATTATCGCAAGTCCACTTTTAGATGGAATGAATATTGATACTTCCTGCTTAATATTTATCAGGCCTATTGGAGAAAACAGTGACTCTTAGAGTGAAAAAAAAAATTACCTTTGATATAATACTCTGTAAGAGTTGCAAGAGCTAATAAGATTTATGATATGCAAAAGAGAATTGGAATTGTATTAATGATTATTAAGTAGGATATTTTCGGTGGGACCCCATTTAAACATTTTTTTGTTGAAACATATTTTTACTGTCAGATTATCCAAGTAATTTTATTCAAAATTAAGGCAAGTTATAGAAAGAGAAAGGAACATTCAAAATACTTAGTTTTCTCTCTCACTACAGCTTGAACCAGGTGGGAGAGTAGAAACATAAAATCCCCCCCTGTTCCTTTCACATGCAAAAAAATTGGGATATATTCATACTGTCTTTTTTTCCACTTTAAGTAGTTTCACTGCAAAAGTAAACAAATCTTCAATTTCTATAATGTATTCTGTTTCATTAGAATTGTAAACAGAAAAAAAGTGCAGTAGAAGATATCTTCAAGCCTTCATAAATGAAAGCTTAAAGATATCAAATTAATCAAAACGAAACATAAAAAAAATTATTAACGGACTTTTTCTACCTCTGCAAATTGCTTTTAGCACTTCTTACATTTGCTGAATATATTAAAACTAAATACTAAGTTCCTGTTTTCCAAGGTCTGTAAGTGCCAGGGTCCAGAGCCTATACCATTCACTCTGGATCACATGAGTGGTTTTAGTAATATTTTTATCAGTGGTAAAATTTTAATAGTAAAGGCAAATATAAATCACACATTCTTTATCTTAAGGTATATAAAAAACAACATATGGTTGCTAAATTTTCTAAATAGCTATTATTTCTAGTCATTACTACAGTACTAGGGAAGGTTGACAGAGAGAGGCAGACCTTCTGTGTACTTTTAGCTGGTTTATATTACAAAAACAAACACTTTGAATGCACTTAATCTTGTAATTCGTTGCTCATGTTTTGCTGGAATCCCAGTAGAAATTAATCACTGTACAGCTGTAAGATTGAGCTTATTCTGCTACAGTAATCAAGGGCTGAAACAGTCAGAACTACCCATTCTAGCAGTAGGCAGCAAATGGAAAGGTGGAAGCTTCACAGATATTTCTTTGACTACCCTTTTACCGGGTGACATTGAAAACAACCAAGCAACCACAATATGAGGAACACCGCAATGTATCTCATCCAACAGAAAAAAAGAGCAATGGTGAAGGAGCTGCAGTGATGGACAGCAGTAGCCAAAACTATTTTAATACAAAGAAAACCCCCAATTATAAAATAATTACTGTTAAGTAAATGTAAAGTGGTAGATTCTGGTTTAGAATATCAAAAGCTCTAATTTTCTGCATCAATTGAAGGAAAGGTCAGTTATAACAGTTTTTATAGGTAATGTTATATGTGTACTCAATATCGGTTGCTTAGCTTGCTTTTGCAATAAATTATTTATACTTTAACAATGTGTTCATACTATGGTATTAGACCCCAAGTGTTAGTTTCAGGTATTCTGTAAAGCACTTAGCTCAAACAAACAGCCAGAGGGGAAGTTATGAAATTCTAATAAAAGAAAGATTACAGAGGCTTCATTTTGATCTTTCTTGGGTCTTTTTTTTCATTTTTCTCCTGCAACACACATTATTGTCACCTTACATGCATTTCTTTTCCACATCCCTATCCCTTCTCAGATTTCATTTCCATAGTGAGGATGAGTTTTCTGATTCGTACTTTCCATTTTTCTGATCAATACATTGGCCATTCTCTGTGCCAAGATGTCCCTTGGACATTTATCATGCTTTTTAAAATTAATTAATTATATTAGTTAGGGCTTCCCTAAAATTATATTTCATTTAATAGCCTCTGGGAAGAAATATTGTCAAAAGCTTTAAAACAGTTAAATAACTTATGTCAATCAGTTCCACTTCATCCATGTTTTTTATGATATTTAAAAAATGCTTTCAGCCTACACAATCACATGGGATTTTGTCCTACATTTGTTTCCAAAAAATACATGCTAGATGCAAGAATGTCATATTCCGTGATGACTAAAGCAATAGTTTCTGTCAGTATCTCCTTAGCTTGCCAGCTTTCATTTATAAATCAAGTAGTCTCCTTTTTGCTCTGAAACAACATGCTCCAGTAATTTAGATGTCAAAACAGAACTTTCTGGTACAGAAACTAAAATAGCAGTGGCTCACTTCTTGCTGCAGGAAACAAACTCATGTCCTTCCTGCAGCAGCACAATTGGAAGTTGGCTTTATGAGCCCATCCTGAACTGAAACTGACATCTGCTGAATCCTGTTTGATACAAGTCCTACTTCTAGAGATAAATAATTTATTTCATGAAAATTTAGTACTTTTCAGCTGAAGATGACCAATGGAGGGCTTACTATCAAGGATTCCAATACCATTTATGAAGTTTATTAATATAGAGACCCCCACTGGAAATGCTGCTTATCCCGGGTTCAGAATTTAGTTAAATACACAGGAACTGTGTAGCTGGGAATTAAAATTTATGTTTGTCTTCCAAGGAAAATAGAAAAGCCAAAATTTTCAAACATTCCAGTTCTTACAGTGTGAAATTCTATTTTGAAAAGCTACAACTATTGCAGATAAAATTATTTGTGTTGCTAAGGTCCTAGATGTCTAAAAATGTCACATTATTTCTTGAATTAAATGCAGATTTTGCATATGAAACACCCACATCCTCTGATGTTTAAGCCTATGGTTTACCCTATGCTTGTTCTTGCAGCTGAGTCATTAGTCCTTGTGCTTGAATAACTGGCTAAATTTGCAGCTGAAATTAACTTAGGACTTTTTTTGTTAGCTTTCAGATGGTAGCATTCTTCCTTAGAAAATCGTGATGATACATAGGCAAAAATTATATTTTTGGTAATAATTGTTATGAAATCATCTAATAGTAAAAGAACAGACAACAATATTTTAGTATTTTGCATTCAGAATCTCTTCCACAAAAGTCAACAGGAGAAATGCTATTGATCTTGAAAGGGAAATATTTGGCTATATTTGGCAGCAGCATCAGTGTTTTTCTTTGAAATAAATTGCAAACTGTCAATAGAAGAAAATAGTATTTATAGGAAGAAATGTCTTTTATTTCTGAGTTTTTCTAATTTTTTTTGTTGTTGTTTTCTTATTTGAATTACAGTTGTTGCTTGTTGGACCTTTTGGGGAAGCCAGTGTCTCTGTATATTTATTCAGGGTGCCTCTCTGTGATCTATACATGCTGTGGGAGCTGATGCTAGAAAATGATTTGGTTTTGTTTTAAACAAAAGGAAGAGTGACACAGGAGCTCTATAGGCAGGGGAAAACATATATTTTTTTAAATCTTTAATCAGGGAAAGTCTCTCTACACACAAACATACTGGTTACTGTCATGTAGCTATAGGGCTCATTCTGCCTGAGAAATGCTGTTGCAATCAGTATTACCAAAAAAAAAAGGTAATGAGGGTTTTTTTTTTTCATTTATTTGAACATATTTATTTGAGCTGTTTCACTGAACTAGGTGCTCTGGGAATGTGAACATTCCAGTACTCATCTCATGGGGTACAGGAAGAAATAAGGGAATTGTGCCGTAGAAACTAATCCTTAACTGTTTTGTTCCCAAAGAGTTCAATCTGAAGAAAAAAGGGCACATCCAAGCCTCATAAAAGTCTTCACAGATAAAGGTGGAAGAAAAACTACTGGAAGACAAGCATTATTATTGTGGAAAGAAAAACCAAAGGCATTTGGGAAAGAGCTGGGTAATTCTAGATCTTTCTGTAATGTCACTGAGCTGTAGAAAGCAAAGTGATGATTACAGCTGTTGTTGACTGAGCTTCATGCCACTTGTTTGTACCTCTCTGCCCTTTGTCTACATTTCAAAATACTGAATTTTACATTAATGCTTCATTATTGCAGCATCACTGAGCTCTGGTAAATAAGAAAGGATTTTGCAAGCTAAGGCACGGAGGGCTGTTAAAGCTGTGTGAGGATTTGGACAGCTTCGAGTCATACCTGACTCTCTGTAATCAGCAATGTCTTTCCCCTTCCTTTGGGGTTAGGCGCATTAAAGTAAAAAATCAAACAATTTGTTCTGCACCCAGTGGAGGTAGAGAGTAAGATGATTTCTCCCTCAGGCTGAATGTTTTCCTGGGTTCTACACGAACAGAGTAAAAAATAATTCATGGAGCATCTCCTAATTCAGACCATAATTAAGTTTTCCATTCAAGCTCTTCAGAAGTGATCTGTGTGGATGCTCAACACCACTGTTCTGTTTCTCTGTAATACCATTTGCCTCTTTAAAAGCAATTCCTTTAAAAAGTAAATGCATAGTGAAAATTACTCCAGCAGTGGAATGTATATTTTTTTAAATAAAGAAAAGTGTTTGTGCTTCCAAGCTAGAAAAGATCTCCATATGTGCATATACTAAAGCATTTCTTTGGTTTCAATTAATTTTCAAAAATAATTAATATAGCTGACTTTGCTATAGAAGCTGCTGAACAGATGTAATACATGTCAGGGTGCAAGTTTTCCATGATTTGCAAAGTGAATATTCACACAGAGTTTATATGCAGAGATGCTGGCTGTATTTATAGCTTGAAAAGTTACTGCTATAAGTAAATTATCTGACAAGTCAGATAACCCGGAACAAGCACATGCAAATCATGTCCTTTTAAATGCTATGTGAAATAAGGCATATGCTGCCTAATTTGGTTCTTATTCCTGATGACAATTTCCAAGATAAACAGAATATTTATGGTAGGGGTCATAGTAGTACAGAGAAATGGCTGAAACATTTTGAATTGTTTATTACTGATTATGTTAAGCTGACTTCAGGTTAAAAAAGTTAGAGATACAAATATGGTGGAGGATAATGCCTACTGGAAGCTCAGAGTCCCTCTAAGGAATGGAGAACTGATTTAATTTTAAAATATTTAGCAATGGAGAACATGATGCAAAAATGATTTTGTTAATAAAAGAGCAATACATTTGCTTTCCACATAATAGTCACCAGTCTTCCAGATGAATATCCTTATTGGGAAAAAAAATTAACAAACCAGTGCTCTTTGGTATCTGCACAGGCAGAAAGGCTTTGCATCTTAGTGTTAGGAAAAATATGTATGTTCCAAACCCACTCTGTGGCACCATCAGCTTCCCTATTAAACAAGCAATTGCTTTATCCTCTCAAGTCCATCAATTTTATGTTACCATGCCACCAAATTACGGATTTGTCCCCTCACCCCCAATCAAATCCAACTCTCCTTCAGTTTGTCTGCTTTCTGCTCTACAAGGGCCTGTAACTGCATGGTGTCTTTCCCATCATCTCTTGCCACCACACTGCCCAAGGCACTCATTATTATCAGCTGAAAACTGATGTAAGTCAGGGAATTGCTCAAATGATCACAGCATAAAGACAGAAGTTCTCCCTCTTGTCTACCTATCAAAAGCTATTACTCCACATAAATGTACAAAGACAAGCTATTACTTCTACCACTGTTAATTGTTTCTTCAGGTAAGAGTTACCATTTCCTTGCTGTTGCTCTGTTCAATATTCCAAGTATGGAAGCTGGTTTAGCAGTTCTACTGTGAAGGGAGGGAAACTGGCACTTGTGTGCCATGGCACTAAGCTCTTCAGTTTAGCATAAAATAAGAGAAAATTGCTTTAAGAAGAAAAAATCCCGAAGCCTGTCTTCTGTAGTAATTCTGTTGTTTATGTACTGCCAAATTAATAAAAAAGAGTCTGTGAACAGAAAACCAGAAAATATAGAAAATGTCTGGGTTCATCAGTGTGCACGTTTGTATTTTCACATTCTGTGGTATAAGGCAGTTAAATTAACTGATAGTTTCTGTTATAATCATGTATTTTTTGAGGGTCATTTCAGTACTCATTAATGTTACTGGAAGATGTTATTTGAATTTGATGGAATAATTTATTTTTTTCTTACTGTACAAGAGCCTGTGTATGCACCTAATGTGTTCAAAAATCACATAATTAGTAGCTTTGAATTGCACCTATTTTGAGTAAATGAGTTTGGGATACAGAAAAGCTACCAGCAGCTGTTGGAGAACTGTCAGCTCCACTCAGGGCTGGAGAACATTCACCCTCACGCTTGTTTACAAGTAACACTCGTAGCAATAGATCCTTAGATACAAGAGGAACTTGAGAAACTAATGATAGACGTATGAGGACTCTGCAATTATTTATTAATCCTCTTTGGAACTCCTGTGGTAAAAAAAAATAAGGTGTTAAGAGGTTTATTTTAGCTAACTCAGAGTATTCCTTAGGACTATAATAATGGTGTTAATATTGTCAGTTCAGTTTCGTTCTAAATTTCTGTCTGATACCAATTTGTGACCTCTGCTAATTGCATAATATTTTAAAAATCATTGATGAGCTCTAGTGTAATTTCAGTTGTAGTTTTTCTTCTGTATGTGGTAAAATATAATATAAAAATTGTTCTGAGATTTCAGTGTGTTTGATGTGAAAGAATTAAAATATTAGAAATAGAGAACAGATTGAAGAGAGATATCTCTCCCCTGTGTCATCACCCCGCCATTTTGTGGTGTTTTGAAAGTTTTTTTGGTTTTGCTTAAGTGTATCATTAAAAATACTTTATAAGAGGGAAATGTTCCCTGATCTCCCAGTCGGCACATTCCAGCTTCATTTCAGTGCCTCTGCTTATTGGTTTTCCTATACAAGGCTTCAACTAATTTTTCTCACCCCCATTCCCAATGGTTATTATCCTACCTTATATATTTTTCCTCATATATTTCTTTGCTGTTTTCCCATGTTGCTGGTGTTTTTCTTTTGATTTTTCCTCTTTCTCTAAAAGTAACTGCACAAGTCAGTTGTAATTATTAAGAGAAAGCAAACTAGGGATGGAACAACAATAATGAAGAAATTTTTGTGTGGGTGTCCAAAAATGGTAAAGCAGCACCTATACCTCGAGTGTGTGTCTCATTTCACCTTTTAGTATTACCAAGGGTAAAATAGAACTAGTTCTTATTTGTTTTCAGTCCTTCAGGAGCAAATCCCTGCCTAAATCAGTATGAATAATAACTGTGTGTTCTTGCTGCATTTGTAGCTGCTGCCACCTGAAAATCATTATAACTTGCTCAGTCTTATGAATATCTTTATTTTATTAGAATCGTCAACTTTTCAACCAAAAATACCAACGCTTAAGGAACAGTGGTGCAATCTGGCTTCTAAACTAGATATCTCTTTTAAAAGCATGGGAAAACCATGATACAAGAACCCATGTTCTCTTTTCTGTGGAGAGACTTCTTTTTTTTTATTTCAGAACAAATTGTTCCTCATTGCAGGTGATAATATATGGGTAATTTGTCTACTTCCTAAACAATGATTGTTTCACTTCCTTGGATCTGGTTAATGGATTACAAAGCCGGAAGTGACAGCTCTGGCTGTGTAGAGCAATAATGCAGACTTCCCTGAATTAATCAATATTTTAATTTTACTAATATTTTTATTTTTAGGAATAATCTAAAATTTTCAAATAATGGGCAGTCCATTGCAAATTGTGATAAATTAAGTGGTAAAGACAGTGATGTCAAAATAAATTTTGCTGTTTGCTTCCACTCTGAATTTGTCTCACACGCAAGAGCTTCTTCACCCTTGCAACTCACAATTTTGTCTTCTGGATATAACAACTTCTAAAATTTCTCTTTCCCATGGAAAGGTACAGGAAACATACCATTCTCATAGCCTGTCTGGAAGTCCCTCCAGTTTATCAGGTGTGGTTACTGGCACTGCATTGACCACCCAGGAGTTTTCACCCCTGTGCCAAACACCACAGTGTTATGTTATGTTTAATTTGGACTTGGCTTATTTTCTTTTCATTGATATCCATCATGTCCTAAAATAGAGGACATTTTCATCTACTGTGGTAAATGTTATTTTAACTACAAGTTTGCTTGGGGTTTTTTTATGCTTTCTCCATTTCTAATTTTATTTCAAGCTGCACAAACAAGAATTCTCTGTAAGTCTGCTGCACTCAGATTTCCTTCTACCTTTCCTGTACTCGAGTTTGAAAGTCTAGTGTGATCTCCCCCTGTTTTGGGAGTGTTTTAGATAAACCACCTCCAAAAACCAGCAGTTTCACTGGAGGTGAATCAGTCCGTAGGGATACCCTCACCCACACTTCTAGTTAACTGCAGTTTCCTCGATGTTTGTCCCCTGACAGATGTGAGGAAAAATTTCTGCACCTTTTTCTTTAACTCAATTCATGGTATTACCAAACCTCCATTTATCATCATGGACCAGTGAGATTTGCAATTTTCAGTAACTCCGACAGTTTTTCTGTGAAGCTCCTTCTGTTGGCTGGGATTTATTGGGTGCTTATTTAGAAACACTAGTAATTTTCCCTCTGTGAGCAGCAACAACCACCTGCATTTCCTAGGGCAATTATTTACAATGCAGAAGATCGAGAATATATTTTTCATCATTTTTATGCAACACCGTGCCAGTGACAAATTCTGCAATTCAACAATGCTCACGTGAAAATGAGATAAACTTTACAGAAAATTCATTATTAAGTCAGTTATCATTTACTTAAAAAAATAATAAAACAAAGCATAGTCCCAAAACATGCTTTAGGAAGGTTTGTGAAACCTTGCAGAGATATTGATTGGCTTCTTAAAGAAATGTGATGCTCTTGTCCACTGAGGTCCTCCCCAGTCTTTTCCTGCCCCAACAAAACAGAGACAGCATAGAACAAAAACACCATTAGTGCCTCGTGGAGGGAAATGCCATAGAATAAGGTCAGACCTCAAACCCCTTTGGCCACACAGGGAAGAAACACTTTGCTTCTTGCATCACTGGTAAAGACTATATCAATGCAGCCAACAATACAGTTAATTTTTGATAAAATTACACTTCTATAAAACATAGGCCTTGACTATAATTAAACTGAGACATCCATAAAGATACCCCTAGATGACTTAGTTGCAAAGTAAGTATTGAAGTAAGTAGGGGTTTGTTCTCATTAAGGAAAGCAACCTGTGGATTTAGACAGGTTGTGCTAAAAATACAAGTTTTACTGCTGTTTGTTCTGTGTGACTAGGGTTGTTTGAGTACTGTTTATCTTTTATTCAAGCTTCCAATAATTATCAAAGAATTTAATTTTAACATATTTAGCAGTTCAGTGAAGTACAGAACTCAGAAGGTTACATAGTTTCTTTCAAAAATAATTTCTCCATGGAAGCTACCTTGCTTTCCTGTGGCTCAGGGTATTACGATTCTCATTTTGTGAGGGGAAAACTGAATCTATGTGCAAGCTTCAAATAATTGGTTTTTTTGAGATGACAATATAAGCTTTCATTACAAAGCCCAGACTTTTCAGAATGCTGAAACACAGGTGGTGTTCTTTGAATAGGAAAGTTGGTGTTTCAAATTCCTGGAACCTTCAGAACATTTTGAGATTGATCATGTGTTTTTTTCATGGTGAACTGGATTATTCAGAGGAATGCTACTAATGAGAAAGCAAGTCTGCTCTATCTCCAAGTGTGGTGTGACCTACACAATAATGATCAGACACAATCTGGTTACAATTGACTTGGTTTTAAGCATACTTATACCCACAAAGATGATATATGTCTATGTTAGGAGCACTCTTTTCCTATCAACAAGGACATTCCAAAGCTGCTCTTTGTGTGTCGATAATAAATTGCCCAACAGTAGCCCAACAGCTTTACTGAAGACCTGTTCTTCCACAAGCCTTTGTTTTGATGCAAGTTAAAACATAATCCCTCTAATAGGTAAGCACAAACAAATTTCTGCTTTAGAAATTTTTAAAAAATGCTTTGAGTTATGACAAACACTAAATGGCAAAAGAATTTCTCAAGATTAGATAAATGTCTGCCCAGACAGATGGTGACTGCTGCAGGATGAACTTCTGAGTGGTCCTCAGGCTCAGATCCTCAAGCTCCATTTCAAGAACCAGACAGAAAACTCCATGTATCGATATTTATAGTAGGTTCATATACCTGAATAAGTGATGATCTAAGTAAATAAAGCTTGATAAATACAACAAGGAAAATCACAAACCCACTGTCAAGCATGTCACTGTAGCAGGACATCCCCCCTGCCACAGTCACCTGGCCATAAAAAGAAACCTGTCAGACAGAGACTGGAGAAAACTTGGGAGAATCAGTATCAGAATTCAGGCAAAAGATAGAATAAATGAAAAAGAAGGTTAAAATCATAAGAAATTAATTATTTGCCATTTTAAAGGAGCTTTTCTTTCCTGATTTAATTAATTTATCACCAAGACATTACACATTTCTGATATTGAGAGAGAGGAAAGCTTTCTTTTCTATAAGTAGGGGATTTTCAAAATTACTTATTCTTTCCTAAGAGTTTTGCTCAACTACTTGAAGAAATTTTACGTCACAAAAATTTTTTTCAGACTATTCAGAAGTTGTTGAAAGTTTTTCACTTGCAAATTTAAAAAGTTAATTATGCTAATCACCAAAAAGAAGTGACAGTAAAGTAATCCCATTTCTGGTGTCTCTGCTGACCTTTTTTTTCAACCATCCAATGATTGAAGAAGTAATGTGTATTACTAGTTTTAACTTCTGCTTTGAAACTTCATTCTCTGAGAACAAGTCAATTTTAAAAATAGGCAAAATGGTTTACAAAATTAAAGTCAAAATTTAAATGATTCATACCTAAAGCAATGGACAGCACACATTAAAATAGAAAGGTTCCTGTCAGGAAAGCTTGGGGTGAGAAGTCACAGTGCATGCTGATGTTCAGCCAAGTAGTAAGGAGCGTCTGATTACCAACTTTTTCTTTTTTTTTTTAGTTTGATGCAGACAGAGATGAAGAAGAAGTGTTCTCTGACATAAGTTCAGCAGTTGACAATAAACTATTTGCAAACAAGGACACTGCAGCAGGTGAGTTAATGTAAGATTTCAAGAACCATACTTATTATACTGGACTTGGCTTTGGTGGGATGCGTTTTTCATATTCTTCGAGATTGGATGTAGGTACTGTAGCAGAGTCCTCACCAACCTCAAACATTTGCACAATCAAGGACAAAAAAATCTCTTTATATTTGGAAACTTTATATAGCCCATCTAACAACTTGTTTATCTACAAGTTAATCTTAAAATACTGTGGAAGTCCATTAAGCTATAGTATTAATACAAAAATCATATAAGTTTTCTATTACAGTTGTCAGCTGTTTCAGTTCCAGTGATACCTTGGTGTTCACCGGAAAATCAGTCCTGTGAGATTAATGATCATACTTCCTCCCTAATAATTGGTGCTAATTCTGAAACAGTGCGTGAATATAAGTCAGGTGTTTGGGGATTTTATTTATTTGTCTGTTTATTATTTGTGCTTACTGAGGCTCGAATGTCTTCAAAGAAAAGCCTTTGAGAGACAAAGGACTGCAAAAGAATTGAAGCTAAAAATCAAAGCACTGAAAATCCATAACATCTGTCAGAAATATTTTGCATGAGGGCAGCAGAAAAATGTTCCTTGGTACCTTCACAACTTCTTCCTTTTATAATGGTTTCCAAATAAACTATGAGTTACATAGGTACGTAATGTCATAACTGTCTTCTGAACCAGCACACAAAAAGAAATTCTTGATAATTCTCTAAATGAGATAAAGTTGAAGTACCAAGGTGGGGAGGGGGAGGGCAGTGAATGCAAGGGGGGTTGGGGTTGGCGTTGGGGTTGGGGAGCGGGTTGAGAATTATAAAAAGTGCGTCAGCTAAAAACCCCACAGGTTTCTAGTGGTCATCCTTGAGATAAGATGCACAGAAGAATAATGACTCTCTTTTTCTGTTAAGTGGCACACTTACTTCTTTTGTACTTAGCCTTATTTGTAGAGGTAAGAGGTTGATCCCAAACCTAAAATGGCATTCCCACTGTACAACATTGTGTTGATAATTGCCTCTGGATTCCCTAATTGATTTAAGTGCTGGACAGGAAGAAGAGGAAAGAAGTGTCATAAAGGTGTAGGCTCTGACAAACAGCTTGATGAGAGCTAAACAATTTGCACAAATTGGTTGTGGTTCTGGATGAGTTCCAGTCAGTTCCTCAAAAATCTGATCTATTTAATAAATCCCTTCCCAAAATAATTGGATAGCTATGAGCAGATGCCATGTCACAATCACCTAATTAGTGCCTCATCTGAGCACTGATAATAGTAAGGAGATTTGAAGCAGGATTTCTATGAGATCTGGTGTTTAATTTCTAGAGGTTGCTATTCCAGCATGTCTTGATCTCACTTTTTGTCTTCTAATCTTAGTGATATTGCAATATACTGTAGTTCCTTGTAGCTAAACATAGTATTTCTAATATTTTCATGCCTCCACATCAATCTAATTCATGTTATACCTGTAAAATCCAGTTGTAATCAACTTTGTAACAATATGTGCTGAAAGAAAACAACTGAAATGTTTATAGATGAAAATACAATTTTCTCATTTTTGCCTTCTACAACGTATTAAGACCGTTGCCAAGAGCAACAACCTGTCATGAAACTCAACAACGTAAGGTTGCAATAAAATTTGTATTGGAAGCATCTTACTGAGAGGAAAATTAAAATGTTATCATTCTAATGCTAATCAGTACTTCAACAAATTATTTCTATAATATTCCACTTGAAATTTATCTTCTAAGCATTTGTCTTGCCCAAGTGCTTATATGCAACATGTATTAATTGAGTTATTAGACGGTGCTTCAGAGCATGTTCCATAACATAAAAAGACATTTTTATTTTATGGAGCTTAAACCTGTTATTAAGAGAAGCAGTATGTTTCACAGGATAGGCTTAGATTACTTTTATGACAGTCAGTGTTGAACTGTGTGAATACTATAGTTGTTAAAATATGAGTATGGGCATATTTGAGCCAATGAACCACATTGAACAGAATTGCTAGCAGGATTCAAAATATGTAATGCATTTAATCAAGGATTGGAAATTCATTAGCTGATTTGCCAAAACACAAATGCTCCAAGGAGCAGACAATTAATCTGCATGATGGGTCTTAGCTACCTTGTGATGGGAAGTGAAGTCAACTGCAGATAAATTTAGACAGATCAGTACAGTTTATTTTCATTGTATAAATGAATTTAGTGAACCATGTAAAAGCAATGCTTGACATTTGCATTCCTGACAACTTAAGGATGAACACATTTTCAGAGAAAGTGTCATGAACCCCAGCTTAAAACACTGAAATGTTTTATAGGACCAGAGACATTTACAGCCATGATCCCCTGGGCTTTGTGTGCATTTCTGTGGTAGGAATTACACACCTGCCCTAACAGTCACACTCTCTCAGCTTTCCATGATCAATCTTGTGCAATTCAGCTTAGGAGCAATAAACAATATGTAAAATACAGCATAAAATGTAAAATACAGCCTCATGGTGAAGGAAGTGACTGAGCACAGCCGTGCACCCCTCTGGTGCAGGGGTGTGACTGTCCCTGACTGTCAGACCTGGCAGGGGTAGCACCTGTCAGCACATCCTTGTACAACTGCAGCCACCTTTAGTTCACCTCGTCCCTCGGTGCTCTGTCCTTGGATCCTCTTGGATTCCTCACAAGACAAATCTTTATGAAACATGCCTTCAGTGTCAAGATACAAAATGTAGCAAAATAAGGGAATGCATTCTAGCTCTCTGCTTTTTGTTATTTCAGCCTGTTCCTCCCTGGAGACTTGATTATTCAGTTAATGGGGATTTAATAAAAACTTTCAACTGCTTTATTTTTTTAATTGTGCAGTACTGCACCTAATAAAGTCCTCTCTTTTTTTCTCTAAGGAAAACACAGGGCACATGAAAATGACCAGGTCCCCCTTGCCTTAACTTAATTCATGCAGTTAAGGAAGCATATTTTAAGCCCCTAAGGGTACCTTTTCAGATCAGGTGCTTGCAAGTTATTTCTCCATGGCAGTAGGACTTTCATGGGCTTTCTTAATTGATATTTTTTAACTTGCATTTCCCCTTTTGCAATTGATAAAGTTACTCGGATCACTTCGGAATTCATACAAGCACAGGAAGGCTCCAAGTTAACTAAAAGCTTATTTGAGCCAAGAGATTATTTGGTGGAATGGGACACCATTTTGAAAGAACTAAGACGAATCAGACTGTAAGCCTTTCTTCCTAAGTAGATAAGTATTAATTGTTTTTATGGCTTGGTCTCATGGTACTAACTTAGCAAAAGAAAAAGAATGCAACTTTCTCAGAAAAGGCAATGAAACTTATTTATGATCAACTGTTCTGTTGTCAGACATGAGATGTGCAGCCTGTGGTCTCACTGAAAGTAGCAGGGCATATTTGCCTCCAAACACTTTAACCAGTCCTCCTCTTTTCCTTAAGCCAACATTTTACATTTCACCTTTGATAGATAAACATTGCCACAGGTTTTACATAAAATGTTGCTGATTTAAACTTGGGTTTAGAAAACCCGAGCTGAGTTTTGAATTATCTGCTTTCTAAGGCTCTCCTTTTGGCTTTAGCCTTGTCTGGAGATCTGCCTATAGCAGGATTCCCGACTGCCAGTACCTTGCCAAGGGGCTGCCTGGTGTACCTCTGCTGCCACGCATACAAGCGATAGTTAATGAGCTCGTTATTCTCCCTGGAAAAACCTGTTTTAGGAAGATTTAGTCCAACCTTAGCAAAATATGCTCCCTCCAACAAGAAACTGAGCTGTAGCATAGGAAACTACTCATGCTACACCAGGGATATCGCAAGTACTTTTATATGTCCCTTAATTACTTTATCTTGTAATTGGGAGAAGCCATTTGCCTCAGTTCATTTCTGATGAGTTTGTCTGTAGGCAATTTGAGAAGGGTAGAGAAGTCTGAGCTCTGTTCAGTGATAGATGGTTATGGGGTTTGTTAGTTTTCATTAAACCATGAAAGAAAAGACTGATTTTCAAAGAAGCCATGTTTTTCCAAGGACACCGGTGTTCTAGTTCAAGGAAAAAAGGCTTTAAGATGCTTGACCATATTAAAATTGTATAACCGTTATGGCTTTTATCACTTAAGATACATTATGCATGAGTATTCATTTTCAGCCTGACCTTTACATATAAATTTGCAGCACCATATTTCATACTAATGTTTCTAGCTAAGAATACGTACTGCTCTTGGTAGTTAAGTGACAGTTAATCAAGTGCCTTTAATAAAGTGCCAACAAGTGCCTTTAGAAGTGATTGATGTGTCAGAGTAGGCCAGTGCCAGTGACAACTGAGTCTTAGTTAAATTATATTATCAACAATGACACGGTGTTAAGAGTGAGATGTCAGCTGTGTAAAATAAATCAAAAATTGAGATTCTCTTAGCAGTTGGAAATCTATTTCCTTGCATATAGGTTTTAGAGACAGGTATTTTCAAAAGACCATAAAGTGTACATACCAGAGAACATGCTGCAATTGTGCATGTGACACTGTGGCACCAGGAGTATAATTACTTTCTGTAATTTTTTTATAGCAATCTGATAAACTATACATGAGCATTGGGGGTGGGGACAGGGGAGCGAGGGAACCAAAACAAAAGCAACATCAGATGGTAGATGCAGGTTTTTCCCTGATATCTCTTATGTAGTCCAGAAAGTTAAATTGAAGATTAATTTGGCAGTAATTTTGATAATGGTTGCAAACTAAGACACCCTGGAATCGTCATTTGTTCCAAGCTGTAAGTTTGGTCATCATGACATCCAGTTCCTCTCGTCTGTTCTCCCTGTCAGGGATATTTACTTCACCACCTACATAGATTATTACTATGTAAACTTTAAAAGCAAACAAAGCCAGATAGTGTATAAATGCATCTGGCACAAATTGAATTGCAAAATCTGTTATTGATAGTGCCTGTTAGAGCAAGCCACCCATATAAACAACTCTAATGGTGAGTTAGACCAACAACACCTCCAGGTCAGCAATAGGCTTAAAACTATGTCCCCTCAGTGCCAGTGCTTGCAGGAACATCGTACCACGTAGAGACACCTGTAACCCAGGAAGGAGGGGATTGCTTTCTTCACTAGTGATCTTGTTTGACTGGGGACATGAGGGCACAAAACAAAACACAGCTTATACTTCCCCTGGTGTTACCTGTTGCTTCCCACATGAAGTGAGTGGTTGGACTCATCTGTGGCTGCCAGCTAGTTACAATTTTTATGTTTCTGTGTATCATTACAGTATTTTTATTATTGTCATTTTACTAATGCTGTGAAAACAACTTCTATAGTCTCATGCCTATTGACATTTTAATGTGTTTAGAATGTGTGCAGAATTTGGTTTAGGGCTGCACCATCTGGGGGACCCAGGAGACCATTTCCTTCTTTATTGCCCAGGACTGAGATAATCGGAATGGGGTGACAGTGCCAGCATATGATGGCCGTGTTATAGCCTTCCTATGTTTATATAGAAACATTATTGGTGGTTTATCCTCCCATTGTGGTTTAGCAATGACTCCCCCTCTACACGACTTCTTGAAATATCAAGCTCAGTTTCTGTTGTCCTGCACCTTTCAGCAGTTCACCTGAAGCTAAACTGTAAAGCTCAGCCAGGTCAAGGCTTCTCAACAACTGAATTTTGTCATCCCAAGTGCAAGGGACTGCACTCTTCCCGGTCCTGCCACAGGAAGATGACAAGGAGAAGGGGCAGAGCCACACAGTCTCCTTTGGAAGGGGTAGAATAGGATAGAAAAGGAATCTGTTGCTGCTGGAAGCATACTGCTTTGGTCCCCTATCAACACCACTCAAGGATCCTTATCTGCTAATCAGAAATTAGTATTTCCTTTCTCTTTCTTAAACTGGTTTGTATTCTCCCTTGAGTGTGGCAATTTTACAATTGCAAGTCATGGCACGCAGAACACCCTGCCCAATAAATATGCAATCTAGCTAAAACAATTCACCATTTAGCATAACCCTTCCTTATTAAGATTTGTGGTAGCTTTTATGGGTGCTTTGCTTTGCTAATGAAATACCATTCACCTGGATACTCTAGCAAACCTGAATGGTTGCTTGGATCATAGTTTTTGCACAGATACAGACAATTGGAAATATTATAGTGTTCCACCACATAAAGTGAAAATTTTCAATCCATTTCTGAGTTATTTTCTTTCTATTTTAGGGCCAAATGAACTTGATTGCAGTCTGATTATGGATTCTGGAGATACTGTTTATAGAGAATTTGAATTTGAAGACCAGGTAATTTTCTGTATATATGGCTTTTCTCTAGACAGTTTTCTAGTTTATGTACATACTGCGCTATAAAATTTGTCTGAACAAGGTGATGGAACGTAAGGATAGATAAGGAAAGGGATTCTTAAGTGCAGCAGAAGTAAATTCATGATACACAGAGGTTGCTTTCTAGTTAGGAAAAAAGAATGAATATTATTGCACTATTAAGAGCCTGTATCTTCCATTACTGTGCATTGCTGAGTTTCCTCTATAAATTTAAAAATGTTGGCAAATGGGACACATAAAATTGCTAAAATGCACTGTAAGTCTGCTATATATATAAGAAGAAGTGAAACCCCGTTTCAAAAGAGCAGTATGAAATTATAAAAAGCATGAAATATAACTACAACCAAATCATTCTTCCTATGAAAAAATGTTTTTGAGAATAACAAAGAAAAAAATCCTTACAATATGTTGAAACCAGCCATTCTACTGGTCCTGTTCAATCCACATCTAAAAACTAAATTTTGATAGGAGTTTTTCTTGTATATAGGAAGAATGCCAGAGAGAAGGATAAAAAAGGTTGTATATATTTTTCACTATAATTTTCACATCCACACTGGTAAGGTCACATCTGGAATAGTGTTCAGTTCTGGATTTAGTAATGCATCGTATGGAGATACTTAAAATAGTCCAGCAAAGGGCCACTAGGATAATTAAGGGACTGGACCATCTCTCTTACAAGGAAAGGCTGAGAGACCTGAGTGTTCAGCCTGGAAAAGAGAAGGCTCAGGGGCATCTCACCAAAGTGTACAGAAATCTGAAGGGAGGATGCAGAGAAAATGGATCCAGGCATTTTTTAGTGGTGCCCAGTGACTGGACAAGAGGCAATGGGCACAAACTGAAACATGGGAGGTTCCTGTGGCTTGGGTGCTGCACTAGGGGTAAGTGGTGTGTGCTTGTTACTGTGCTGTGGATAAGCATTAAAGGAATGACTTAGAATTTAAAAAAAGAAAATTTAAAGCCATCTGCCTATCACACCACCATACTTAAGGGTGGTGTTTTTGTATGTTTTGCTTCTTGTCTTCCACTTTTGCATGACTCTGCTTGTATTTTCTTCATGAATACCACAAACATTTCTCTAGATTTGTGAGCAGCTTGGCAAAGGATGTTAATTTGTGTTTCTGTTGTCATTCAACTAAATGCAGTTGCAAATGTTCTCACCTCTTTTCTCATTACTTGCAAAAGATATCTTTTCTTGTGACATTTTAAAGCTAGTGACAAAATGAGGGCCAACAAAACTGAATTTTCATTATCATCGGATCATTCATTGGTTTTCTTTCACAGTATTCAATGCAACACTTTATCCTCACCTGCAACATGTTACATGTTCTAGCTCTATTCATTTCTTTTAATTTATAGATCCCTTTACTGTTCTTTTTGGCTCAGTTATTTCAGTTTGGCTGTTTTTCAAGGAGGCAGCTTGCTTCTGTCTCCACATCCCCTTTTAAATCCCATTCTTTCATAAACCCTTCTTAAAACATACTCTGCCCAGGAAACCCTTAAATTTCACATAATCTTTGTCTTTTCTGTACTTTGTTACTGAAGGGCTTAGGCCTATAAAGCAGAATCTATATTTATATTATGTTTGGCTATTTTGATGTTAAATTTCGCATTTCAGTGACATTTAAAATAGGTTCTTTTGTAAGAGTATGTACACCAAAGAAATTATACTCTTGGTTCATAATGTTTACATAATAAGCACAAGTTTTATAGTTACAAAACAAAATTAACAGAAACATGAAAATTATACTGATATTGTAATAATTTCAAACTATATCGTTCATTGATGATGCATTACACAGTCCATAAAAGCACTGACTGCAGTTTTGAATGCATGTGGTTCTCACACGAGATTAAACAAGAAGACTATGATGGGACCCTATTGTCTTTGTCAATGGCAAATATTCCTTCTGCCAGATGTGGCACTTAGCTTTTCTCATTATTTTGCTAAACCAACACATTGCCATTCTGGCAAGAGTGCAATACTGTTATCAAACAAAGAAGGAGAAATGAAGCTAAAACAGTGCTAAAATCCTGTCAGTCAAGGACAACTATATAAATATCAAGTGGCTGACACTGACTCACTTCAACGGCAGGTTGGTATCTTGATACTTTTTTGCAACATTTCAAAAAATATAAATATTTATATTACTAATAAATAAATTTATACACAGTTTATATGAGATGTCTTGTACAAATATGAAGAAAATATAAAGGAGAAAGCAATGGCAACCAATTTGAAATTATGAAAGCAAGTATTTTATACAGAAGCAAAAAAGGGAGTGGAGATTACCATGAAGTCATAATACAACCTAGCTGCCTGGTCTGCAAAACAAAATGAGAAATTACTCTCAGGAAGGAAAGATCAATAACTAAATCAAGGAGTGAGGAACTGCTCACATTCAAAACTTGAGCTCATTTTGACTGTGGCAGTGATTTAATACTCCAGTGATTTACCACATGCTGTTTACGAATTGTGTGAAGCATCAACAACCTTTACTCAGAGAACCTCAAGTGGAAAAAGAATGTATGTCTGAATACAAACGTGTCATGCAGTGATGTTATTGCATAGGAAATCTGTCATGAGAATGTGGGGGATAGGAAGGCTGGTTTCCAAGCAACCTTACACAGCTGAGCTGCTAAAAATGGCTCAATTTTAGGGGAACATCTTGGTAGTCACTGAACAAGAGGAGTTGGGGGTCATACAAAGGACAAATCCACAGCTGGCAATGGGTGTCTTGGTGCAGCTGAAATGGACTTACACAGATACTTTTGCACTTTCTCATTCTTGGAATGAGCCAGGAAAATCTCCAGTGTAAACTAAGCCAAAGAAGTATGTGAGCTCTTCAGAGGTACATTAATTCTTCCACAATAATGTCTCTTACTGGTAGGCAGGAGCAAGGAGAAGGAGTGGTGTGGTTCCAAGTACTGATGTAGTTACTCGCTCATGTAGGAGTGCCCCAGAATACAGCCAAGTGCTTCAAGAAACACCTGACACCTCTTGTTGAAACAGTGCAAAGCAACACTAGTGCAAAATAAGAACTGGCTTTTCTGAAAGAGTATGCAGGGGAAATTGAATTAAAAACAACTCAGAAAAAGCTTGAGCTTTGAATTGTACATTTTATAAATGATCGTTCAATTAAATTCATGTAACTAAATTAAAAGCAAGCTGATTGTTTTCTACTGGCTATGCATGAATACTTCAAGAACTAGAATATTTTTAATCACCAAGTCCCTACAGCACTGAAAGGCAGGAGGGAAATGCCCCTTTTTTTTTTAAAAAAAAAAGACAATATTTTCTCCAAATCATTAATAACTATTTTTCTTGTTTTGTCTCAGATCTGTGAGATCCTGTATTACAGAAGGAATAATACAGGCTTTTAGAACTACTTAGAAATACATTCTTCTGAAAATATATAAATAAATAAATACATACATACATACGTAAATAAATAAATAAAGCAGATAGTGCCTCTCATTGAAAATGCCTTGTGGAAGAACCAGCCAAGGTTTCATGTCTCAGCAATCTCTATAGCCTTTTCTGAATAATGATTACACTACTCAGGACTTGATTGGAAAACATAAAAACAAAGTAATGTGATCAGTTTCACATATTTTCACCCATATTAAGACTTCAGGAATATATTTTGGGCCAGTCATTTTTGAGTGCCACAGCTTTAAAGAGTATTCTCAATTTGCAGAGCTTGCTGTCATGACTAGTGGCTGTTAATAAGGATTGTTCTTTGCTGCTGGAATGCTCTCAAGTGTGATAAAGGTTTTTAATGCTCACTGTGTTCATTTATACTTGCCATTCAGTTTCTCAACTTTGCCAGAGAGACTGTCAATATAATGCCACTTGTTTCTAGAGATCAGAAAGTTTTTATTTTTAACAATTGGATTTTTAATTTAGAAGCCTACCATTTGGCTTATTTCAAGTGCATTCAGGCCAAAAGGGAGTACTGAAGAATTGGCATCAGTGAATCCTATCAAAGAGTTCCAGAAGAAAAGAGCATCCAATTATTTTCTCATGAAAACAAGCCTTTCAAGACAACCTTAGCTAGCCTGAGGAATACTTAGAGTAATTAAAGATCAAGTTAAAACGCACTGTCAGGCTGTAGAATGGATAAACACTCCTTTACAAATGCTTACAGAACTTTAGAATTTGGGAAATGTGAAAATCAGGTCAACTTCAAGTAAAAAACATAAAAAATATATTTAGCCTCTTCTAATATTTGGAACGGGAGGTTGTAGATTTCATAGAATGGTTTGGGTTGGAAGGGACCTTAAAGATCATCTAGTTCCAACTTCCCTGCCATGGGCAGAAACACCTTTCACTAGACCAGGTTGCTCAGAGACTGATTCAACCTGGCCTTGAACGCTTCCAGAGATGAGGCATCCACAATTTCTCTGGACAACCTGTTCCAGTGCCTCACCACCCTCACATCTACAAAACATGGAAATGCATTTTTGTGCCTTCAAGGGAGTTACCAGTTCATAATTGAGACATTTCCATGTCCTTGCAGTGTCACACTGCATTTACTGATGCAATTAGATCAACGCAATAGTATGTGCAAAGAAGAGATTACCTTTTATTTTACCCCCCCAAATGTATCAAAGACCTAGGAAAGGTAGATGTAAAAAAAAATAGTAATAAAATAAAAGGTTTTCTGTTCAGCAATGACAAGCAATCAACTGAATTTAAAAAATTGAATAACCCAATCTTTGCTGCAAATTCAGAATGTTTTATAATTAGAAATGTGACAGCTCACTTGAAAAATTCAGAAACAAAACTGAAATCAAGTGGAGGAAAAAAGCCCTGAAAGAGACTTAATCTCATTCTAACAACAGGAAACATGCTCTTGAATAAAAGTTTTTTCCATGTAGTAACAATTTGTTTTACAGCTTGGTGTAGTTTCCTGTCCAAAGCACATAGGAGTCCAGGCTTTAGGAGAGCAGGAGGAAAGCTTTCAGTGAACTGATGCAGAACAGACTCCATTGCTACCAAGACTATAACAATATTTGCAGCCTGACTGATTAGCATATCTTGAAACTTAAATATTCAAGAGACATAATGAAAAGTTCCTGAGAGACTTTTCAAAGCAGAGGCAGAACACAAATGTTGATAAAACTGATGGGCAACAGCAAATTGAAAGCCTCATTTAACTAAAGCTCTGTGGATTAAACCAAAGACCCATTTTCTTCCATTTACTGTGTTTCCTATCAGTTGTCACTGTGTTTTGACTCCCTTTTTTCTACTCTGATTCAGTCCAAGTAATTTATTTAGTCCTTCAGACACAGTGGTCTGGGGTTAGCATTACAACACTACAGAGAGCAAACTGCGCACCTCCATTAGCAGGAGAGATTTTCATTCAGACTTCTAAAGGTTATCTTTCAAAATTAGGTAAACATTAATTAAATTCTTCAAGGAGTCAGATTACAATGTCATATATTAATAATGTGCTTTCTTTATACTTGAGAACATAAGGTGTAACAGCAGTTTTATTCATATATGCTGTGCAGCATTAAACATTACGGGTCTTAGTAAAATGACCAAGAGTATCCAGAAGCCATTCGGACTTTTAATGCTGAACATTTCTGCAGTGTCCATTACTCTTTTGCTGATAGACAGTGGAATCAATTTGAATTACAGATTCTGGTTTTACAGGGAAACTGATTAAAACAGGAATATGGGATAGAAAAGAAAATGAGAGGAAACTCAGAGAATGGTTGTGAAACTGTTCTCTCAACACTTGTTTTTGTTAAAGGTGGAGTCCAATCTAGTTTAAGGATATCTGCAAAAAGGCATAATGAATAAGTTTCCAAAGACATGAAAGAGCTGGAAACGCAGGCCTAACTCCAGAGAAAAGATGCTTAATAGAAATGTACTGAAGTCAGTGAACAATCTGTTCGGTTCAAGTTGCCATGGAAACTATCCTATTAAATGCTTTAAAAAAAAAACAGTTCTAGAAACAAAGTACTACAGTTTGCCTTACAAAATGTTTCCTGAATAAGCTCAAACCATGTGTATTTTGGTGCTTCTAAATAATTTTGTAAGCGCAAAGATATTTTTTTTCTCTTTCAAAATCACCATTGGACACTTTAATAAAGGCATGTGTGAGAAAGTCTCCTGCTCTATTTTCCCCCATGCAAGCCATGGCAAAATGGGCAAAAAATAGCGCCAGAGTCAATCTGCATTTTTTTCTGTGAAATGCCAGAAACAGTTGTTCGCTTCTTCTTCCACAGATGTTATTTGAATTTACTTTCTGGTGGTACATATATTAGGGGAGACTGAACTGCCAAGGTTAGTTGAAGTCTTTGCATTCCAGTTCTTCCCTAATTTTGAACCAAAAGTTGCTGCCTGCAGCTCTGGTGGGCAGTACAGGGCATAAGGATTCAGTTACAATGATGGTGAGCTCAAGTGAGTTACTGGAGATTTAAACAACAGTGACAGCATTGTTCTTCCAGAGGTGCTGCATTTATGCCTCACTGAATAATTTTGCAGTAAATTATGAAGTTCTTCTCTGTGGCTTGTGGAAGTCTCTGTAGTAAAAGCATTACAATTTACAGTATCTCACCATCATTTCTGTAGGCAGTAACAGTAGGATATTGCACCTTTCCTCACACCAGCTTGCCCCTCCGCTGGCAAACTGAGGCCTTATGTGGTCATGAACAAAATATAACTTCACCGCTAAATTTATGAGTTCTACCTTTACAGTCCAGAGAACTTGCATAATTCTTAGGGAATATCAGGCATCCCACACAGTTGATGCAAATAGGATCCACAGCAGAACTTTTCATATTCTACCAAAAGTTGATAAAGAAATGTAAAGGTGTATTTTAAACCCTCTCTGCCTCCTAGATTTAGAGGCCTTACTCAGGACTGTGGATTGGTTCTGTTAACGTAGCCCAGCACCCCTAAAGACAGCTACCAAAACCCTTTCTTGGAAACGTTTGTAGTAACAATTCCTGTATTTTAAAGCACTGCAGAAGGAAGTGCCTTTTTATTTCTTTTATATTTCTTAATCACTGTCAAAGTACATCCTATATATTTTTACACACACATATAAAACTGCAGTGATTGCAAAGATGCTGTTTTACCCTATGGGATACAAAACTGTTCTTAAAATCACTTATTTGTATTGTATTGAAGCAGAAGAGTGGCTTCTCTGGGTACACTGGAAAATAGAAAAAATCCCCCATGTATTTTCAGAAAGCCATATGTTTCCTATTTGGTTTTTTTTTACTCCTTATGTATCCCAGGATTGTGCAGTCAACATTAGTCATTTTGGGCTTAAATACCAGTCATAAAGAGTGAAAAGTGGCCTAGTTTTAGAACTCCTTCACAGCAGTGCATCTCAAATCAGTGGACTGTTTCTTCAGATAGTTCAATTCCTTAACACAGAAGTCCTGTATAAATACTGCAGAAGTTGAAAGTTATAAAACTACCTAATAATACATAAATAGATGTTTTAGTAAATCTTGAATATGCTTGTCAAATATTAAGCAGAGAAGGTCTTTGAGAGGCAAAATTTGAGTACAACTGTCAATTTTTATCTATCTGTCAATTTTAAATCATAGGATCTGAGGTCACACGCTGGGTTTGGGGGTTTTTGCAAAACCCTGTTTTTGTCCTTCTTCATGCCAAGATCTTTTTCTTTTTGAAAACTGAGTTGAGACAGGCCTGCAGAAAAGCCTGTCTTATCTAAAAACCCAAAACCCCACAAAATGCACATACATTAAAAGAAACACAAACCATTAACAACAAAAAACCCAAAGCACTGAATTTCAGCTCTCAGAAGGAAGCTCTCAGGGCAGAGAGGTTCTTCATATAGTGCTGAGGTGTGTGATGTGAGGGATCCATTCATTAGAATTGTCGTCAGCTGTCTAAAAAAAGGAGCTGAGCAGCACCAAGTTTGCAATTCAAGTACACAGGGAGGTCTCCTGCTACACTTCTCTGCTGCAGTGTCTTGATGTAAAAAAAAAAAAAAAAAATTCTCCCTGGCAGAGTTTATACCAAACAGCATAAATACTCCACATAGAGAAGAATCATTCAAGGAGTGATGGTGATTTACAGAAAAAAAATGAATACTAAAGGAAAAATAGTGATAACTTCCAGAAAGTATTTTGTAGGCATTGGGAGCGTTCTGTAAATACAGACCTAACTGCAAACTAACTGAATACTATACGTGACAGAACTATTTTAAAGTCAGTGATAGATAGTAACTATGTGTAGATAATGTAGTTATTGAATGTCTCTAATGTCTTTAAAACACAAATATATTTTAAAATCAAGCTCCAGTTCTTCAAGTTAGATATAATGCTGACCCCTCTAGTTCAGCCTTTTAAATCAAATTAATATTAAAATTGCAAATGAGGTGTTTGGTTTACCAGAACACTCTTACAATGCTCTGATGATGCAAACTGCTGCTACTCTCCTGGGAGGGGTGTTCCGATTGCATACCTTGTTGGTAAGTTTGCCCTTAAGAGGTAGTTTCTTGGAAATTTTTTCCAGTGTCTGGAAATCAATATGAAACTAAATAGATTTTGCTTTCTTTTTCATGCTTAGTAGTCATATGTGGTTTTGTCATTATAAGTACGTACAGAAGTTAACAAAAACCAACCTCCCAAAAACTACAGCAAACACTGTGACTTATTCCTCTCTAAACTACCTATAGGTATTCTTGATGTTCTTGAAGAACGTGAATGCAAAATCTGAAAAAAAACCCAAAAGACCAAATTTAAAAGCTAGATAATTTGATCTTGGCTTGCAAGTCTGTATAGGTATAATTTTTTAATTATTATTTTTAGAATTGATAATAAGTTTTGTTTTAAAAGAGTAATCACAGAATCACAGAATGGGGAAGGTGGGAAGAGGGACCGCAGTGGGTCATCTGGTCGAACCTCCCTGCTCAGGGAGGGTCATCCTCCAGCCCATGGCACAGGATTGCATCCAATGGCTCCTGAATATCTCCAGTGAGGGAGACTCCAAAACCTCTCTGGGCAATCTGTGCCAGCGCTTGGTCACCTATGCAGTGAAGAAGTTCTTCCTCCTCTTCAGGTGGAACTTCCTGTGCATCATTTTTTTGCTGTTGCCTCTTGTCCCATTGCTCAGCACCACTGAGCAGAGCCTGGTCCATTTTCTGACACCTCCCTTCAGATACTGATATTAATTAGGTCCCTTCTCAGTCTTCTCTTCTCGAGGCTGAACAGGCCCAGCTCCCTCAGCCTATCCTCACAAGAGATAATGGCACAGAGTTTTGTCTTTGCTAGAAACCCAGAATTAAAATGGAATCACAGTGATCTCACCTGTCAGCATTTTTTATATGCTATTATGAACACCGATGTTTTTGCAGTTGTATGCATTCTGAACAAACAAAAATCACCTCGAAAAACATTGGCAGTGTACCCTCATCTTAATCACTATTAGTCCTTTTTGACACAAATAACTCCATACTGCTGAGCAATAAGAAAATTTATCTTTCAGGGGAAAAAAAGCCGTGAAGTGTGAAGGTATTCCTACTGAGTCTTACCTTATTTATTAGTTCTGGAGCAGAGGAGGTCAGAGCACAGCCACCTCTGCTTTCCAGAGGCATACTTTAACACTCAGCTTGCAGAAAGCAGCTCAGGCTCAAAAATTGATTTGAAGTATAAATCAAATTTAATGGTATAGCTCATAAAATCCATTCCCAGGGAGCACTGCTCTTGCATAAAACCAGCAAAAAACCATGTAATTTTTATTTGTTTAAATAATTTGTGTCTGACATGTTCCTTGGAATATTTACATTCTCAAATTCAAACTTGAAAATTGAGCATAATTTTAAGCAGCAGTCATGCTGTATTTTAAATTCAGTCTCGTTCTACTGCCTCTTTTCTCCTTTAACCATGATTATTTATCCTCTTCAGTAAATTTGGAGGAGAAACTCTTGTTATATCTGTTAGAAATCTGAATAAAATGTACCAGGCACTTTTCACCACTATTTTCTAGAAGCATTCAAACAACAATGGTAAGGAAGGGAGAACTTTTTTTTGCCATGTAAAACAAAAAACCAAAACCCCAACTAAAATGCACAAGGACTGGAACACAGGTTATTAATGGATAACAGAAAACCTTTCTCACTTCATCAGGTACCTGACATTCACAACAGCTGTCACTAAGTCCTAATGAAGAAAATGTCCCTTAATTACATAAAAAAATTAAATGTATTTTCTTGATATGCCTTCAGAGTACTGATTCATTAGCAGCAAAATTGAATCTTCTGAAGAATTCTGTATCATTCCTTTATTATTTGCAGAGACCTACTGTCACAGTCTGTTATTATGGAAATTAGGTGGGTTGGAGCTAGGTGATCTTCCAACCCAAACCACTCTATTATTCTGTGGACTTACCTCACAACCTAACAATGACAGTGACTGAAAACTCATTAACCAATGAAGTATTTACTACCAGTCAGATGTTTGCTAATTACAACCTAAATGACAAGTCAAATGGCAGTGGAAAGCCTGCATTTTCCAACTCTAAAGACAAATGTCAGATAAGAGATTCTTTACAGGTAGCAAACTTCCCTATTTAGCAATTATTTTAACATATTGTTGATATTGTTTAAGCAGTTACACAGACAGCTATGCTCCACTAATGGATATGTTTCCAGATAATGTTTGTAGATATAACTTGACTGTAAAGGCATCTGAAATTACAGACTACCCATCTTTCTTCGGAGCTCATTATGTATAAGATGTGATCTTCCTCACTTTGCTTTCAAGTACATGGAAACAGCTATACTGAGAACACAGAGACTGCTGCTAAATCACTGTATTGCTGATGGCAGTGTGGTGTCAAATACCATTTGCTGTCTAACTGGAGGGACTTTGCCTTATGTGATCACTTGCTAAATCCCACAGTTATCTTCCAAAGCACTCTGGTAACGAGGCAGAACAGTGTTTTCAGCCTGATACAGGTCAAGCCATTCACAGTTTAGAGACCTTTTTGCTAGAAAGACGCAATCAGAAATGAGTATCGTCAACTGCAAACACGAGGGGGCTGCATTAAACAGGGTGCCAGACTGTCACTCTTTGCAAAGGACCTCAAACCAAACAGCACATCCAGCTCCTCACCCAGATCAGCGCAAAAACTGGTTGGAGGCAGTTTCAGTCTGCAATTATAGGGGAGAACAAGAGCAAAACTTGAAAGAAGTAATGCCACTTTAAATTCTTTAATTTGATTGTAAGCTTGGAATTCTGATCCTGATTTTTAAAGGAATTTTAGTCTAAACTTTGTGCCTAAAATGATTTTGATCCATAAACTTTCAAAGGCATTATAAGAAGTAGAATCTAAAATTAAGCCTTTTATATGCAGTATATCCTTTGCAGGGTCAATTATTTTATTGTATTATTACATACAAAAAGAAAGGAGATAGGATCAATATTGTCACTTGGAATGTAGGAAGGAGCTCAATCATTTGAAATGTCAGCTTTTTTTTTTTTAAGATGGCAGTTCTCCTGCTGCAGTGTAATAGGCTGAGAATTAGTGTGAATCAAAAAATGAAAATACTTTGTGTAACCAATGTAGTGGTACTTCAGCCTAATGAAGAGTACTTCAGTTTCAGTGGTGATGGGAGCACAAGGAGAAACCTGCAAGGGTAGTGCAGGAGCCCTGCAAATTACAGTGGGCAGCAGTTTACCCATTCCAGTCACCTTGCAGTTCGTCTCACTTCATCTACTCCTGCAGCTCTACACATCTAAAGGCGGCTGTTTCTGAGAGCTGTGCTGTCAGAAACTATGGCTTGAGAACCATATGCTACTGAGATGACTCACATAACATGTTTCCTGCTGATGTTATGCACTGATGATGTAATACTGTCACATGAGGATGTGTTACTGTCAATGCTATTATTGATATTTTACAGACCAGGCTAAAGCATTGTTGGTGTGAGTGTATTGACACTACATAACCTAGACTATGTCCAGCATATATAAAATTCTCATTTATCACAACAACAAAGAATTCCCATTCTGACAGTCTTGCTGGCCAGTATTTGTAATTTCTCATTGATTGTAATATACAGTAAATGACAAAACAATTTTAAGTGGATAAATCTCAGGAGGAAAAACATACCACATCCCCCATTTCCCTGGTGTAGTCCCTCCTTGTAGTTTAACAGCCTTTATAACAACTTGTAGCTTGTGTTGAATTCAGAAGGTAAACATATTTAAGTTATTTGAGATCAAAGACTAATACCATCTTTATATTATAGTTCACCTCTAGAAGTTTCTCCAATATTGCTTTCTCACTATTAACAGCTGATCATACCATAGTTACTTTGGAAGCAATTCAGGCTTATATATCATGTGGGATCTGTGCATTTGGACACTGAAGAGCTGTTCTTCACAAAACCAGTATTTATAGCAGAGAATGGCCTGGGCTGGAAGGGACCTTGAAGATCATTTTTCTCCAAACCCCCAGCAGGCAGGGCTATGTTCCACTAGACCAGGTTGCCCAAAGCCCCATCCAGCCTGGCCTTGAAAACTTCCAGGGATGGGTCATTTGTAACTTCTCTGGGAAACGTGTTCCAGTGCCTCTCCATTCTCCCAGTGAAGAATTTCTTCCCAAGATGTCATCTAAACCTACTCTCTTTCAGTTTAAAGCCATTTCCCTGAGTCCTGCCACTCCATGTCCTTGGAAATAGTCCCTCTCCAGCTCTCTTGCAGGCCCCTTTCAGGTCCTGGGAGGCTGCTATAAAGTCTCCCCTGAGACCTCTCCAGGCTGAACAATCACAACTCTCTCAGCCTGTCTTCCTGGGAGAGGTGTTCCAGCCCTCTGAGAATCTGTGGGGACTCCTCTGGACCCACTCCAGCAAGTCCTTGTCCTTATGCTGGGGCCCCAGAGCTGGATGCAGTGCTCCAGGTGGGGTCTCACGAGGGCAGGGTAGAGAGGCAGAATCCCCTCCCTCAGCCTGCTGCCCACACTGCCTTTGATGCAGCTCAGGACACAGTTGGCTTTCTGGGCTGCAAATGCACACTGATGGATCATGTTGAGCTTTTCATCCACCAACAACCCCAAGTCCTTCTCCCCGGGACTGCCCTGGATCCATTCTCCACCCAGCCTGTATCTGTGCTTGGGATTGCCCTGACACAGGAGCAGTAACTTGGACTTGGCCCTGAACTCCATGAGGATCACATGGCCCCACCTCTCAGGCATGTTCAGGTCCCTCTGGATGGCATCCCTCCCCTCAAGCACAGCTTGGTGTCATTGGCAAACTCGCTGAGGGTGCACTTGGTCCCACTGTCCATGCCAACAACAAAGATGTTAACACTGGTCACCATTCCAAACCCTGAGGAACTCCACTCGTTATATGGGATAGTGAATCATCTCATGATATCTTGGGTTCTCTGTGCTTGTGTTCTAGCAACTGAAACAGCACTAACAGCATTTCTTTGACATTGTAAACCATATCTCGACACAGATTAAAACTGAGAGCTTAGAGAGAGATATATTAAGATATACGGATAAACAGATATAAGAAGAAATGCAAACTGTGCAGAATATCCATTTCAATTTGTCAATTGCTTAATTAACAGGAGGAGGATCAGTCAAGTTTTTCTGGTTATGAGAGCACAGGAGGTGAGTTTCTTTTTCAGTGTCATTTGCCATTTAATTTTGAAACCTTTGATTTCCCATTATTTAAATAGTTACTTAGAAAGTAAAGTGAATTCAGGTTATTTATATTGTGAACTTTATGTCTTAAAGGATTTTTATCATGTGAATTCTCTTTGAATGCAAATTAAAGTTTGAAAAAGACATTTTTATACTCTTTAGGGCAGTGGATCCAAAATTATTAGAAAATACTACTTTTAATCAGCATTGAATGTTACAGGTGTTTTCAGAAATTGGCAGTTACTAAAGTCTCCTTGGAAAGAATGAGGTGCTAAGAGTCTAAGAGGAATGAAAGGATAAAACAAAAACTTTTCGTGGCTAATGACTTTTTGTAATAAGAGATCTAGACACCACAAAATAGACCCCAAAATTGTATGAGGTAAATTAATGTGTCTTGTAAGTGATTAACTCAAAGACATAATAACATTTCAGCAGGCTCACATGGTGCAAGATCGCCTTCTGTACTGGTACAATCAGTGTAATGACTGGCACTCAGACCAGAAGGAATTGCTTTTCCAAAAGATACAATTTCAGTAAAAGGCAAAGCTGTAATGCATACTGTAGTTTTGGTGAGAGTATTGCCTGGATTTCAGCTAAGATGGTTATTATTTGGCTGAATTTGATGCTCAGAGGAATTCAGAACTACATTTCAGAGAGTATAAAATCTAAATAGGAGGTGGACAAGCTTCTATAGCAATCATAATGTAATGACATACTTGGTGAAAACTGCAGTGGCTGAGGAGACATTACATCACGTTATTACATCAAGATGAATCTGTTTCTCTCTTTTTCCCTCTTCGTTTTTTTAAAGAACTGATGAGTATGTGCAAGGTCTATTTTCAGGTAAAATGTCTTTGTCATATCTGCAATGACAGCTATGAAACTGAGAGATTAATAGGCTTGTGGATAATAGCTCCTTTTGGAATGGAAAGCATTATAGCAGAAAGTAAATCTAGTAAAATCACATCCCCTTGCATGACTGTTACACGGTTTGGTGTGGTAAGTCGCTGACATTAAAATTAGAAGCTCTTGTCATTAAAGAATGTTTATTTTCATTTTAGACTTTACAGAAGATCTGAGGAAATCAAATATCATTTTTGTTGTCGGTAAGTAGGGTTCCTAATTTAACTGCTACATTTGAGTATTCCCATGTTATTTAGCTTTGATTGTATGATTTATTTATTTAGCAAAATAGATTGGTTGAGAATTATTCTACAATAGTGGTTCAGTCTTTTGAAAGGGAGTTAGGATTTAATAACATGTAATTCACTTGGGTCTGACCATGCTATCAACAGTTGTGTAAAGCTCAGAGCAGGCAGCTTGTTTGAGTGTGAACATTGTCAAAGTAACCTTAGTTCTTTTGAAGTTACAGCTGAGTTGTGTGACTTCCCACACCAAAGCTGCCTCACCAGCATTAATTAAAATTTTACTAAATTGGATTATAACTCAGAAGTCTGAGATTTGGCTGAAAAATATCAGGTCTCTTCCCCACCGTATTTGTGAAGCAACTTCTGTTAAATACAGGTTTCAATTCTGCATGTGCTCAGCATGCTGTTAAAAGCCACACCAGGCATGATGCTTAGCACTGAAGCTTTGCAGGTTCAGGGTTTACTTTATATTGCTTTTGGAAATCCACAGAACAAAAACACCATGTTATCACATGAATGTGAGTAATATAATTTGCATAAAGTGTGAGCAGTCTTTTAAAACAAATTATAACCAGAAGATTGATCTTCAAGCTTGGTACTAATTACTTGGAAAGAATAATTACTTTTGTATTGAGCAATTTTTAGAACTGCTTTACAGTACAGAGGAGGAACACACATTTCCAAGGACCTAAGGACAGATACCATGGGGGGTACATGGGAACATGGGGGATTTTATATGAAACTAAATCAATTTGTGCAGTTTTTCCTGAGAGAAAAAAAAAAGGGACTTCCAAAATTAATAATAAGTGAATGGAAGTTTCATTCAGAATTCAGGAAGCATAAGAAACCCATTCCAATACCCACAGGTTGAGGGAGGTGATCCTTCCTCTCTATTCAGCACTGCTGTGGATGCATCCGCAGTACTGTGTCCAGTCTGAGCTCCCATTACAAGAAGATAATGACTTACTGGAGTGAATGTGGTGCAGGATCATGAAGCTGTTTGAGGAACAGGAGCATCTTTCGTTTGAGGAGAGGCTGAGAGGACTGGGACTATTCAGCCTGGAGAAGAGAAGGCTCCAGAGGATTTTACTATTAAGTATAAATACCTGATGGGAGGGAATGAAGATGAGGGAACCAGAATGTTCTCAGTAGTGTCCGGTGACAGGACAAGAGAAGATGGGGACAAATTAAAATGCATTAAATTTCACCTGAACACAAAAATCATTTTTTTACTAGGAGGGTAGTCAAACACTGGAACAAGTTGCCCAGAAACTGTAGAGTCTCCATCCTTAGAGATGATCAAACCCCAACCTGACAGCATTCAGATGAACCTGCTGTTGCTGATCCTGGTGTGACAGAGTTGTTTGACTAAATTATTCCAAGAAGCTCCTTGCAACCTAAAAGATTCTACAAAAAGAGTATTCTCATGTTGAAATTTTACCTCATCCTGTCTCATACCAAATGCAAGTTGACTCAATTTATTGCAGGCCTATGATGAATGTTACGTGTTTGAAAAAGTAAAATGAGGTTACTGAAGGGTTCACTGGAGACTTTTCTTAAGGGAAAGGTGCATAACACCTTATTTTCAGTCTTTAAGCAACTGTAATCTGTGCTTACTGAAGTACACATTCTTGCTGTTCACTACAGTGAAAAATTTTAATTCTCTCTGTCTCGCATATCTCATTGAAAAACAACGTTTAGGTTTGTACAAACAGATTTGTAAGGAAAAAAAGTGAACACACTCAAGGAATTTTGCCTCTGAAATTGTCCATGACAAAGCATATTTTTCATTTGCCTCTGGGAACCTTTTTATTCTACAAAGAGTGATTTTAAATTTTTATTTATAATTTTTTATAGGGCATCTAGTAGCCATCTTGCAGCTTAAAATTGAAAACACACCTTTTTCCTATTTATTCCTGCTCTTAAATCCATCTCAGACTTTCTAGTAAATGCTTTCTGGGAAGAGACATAAATTGTGCTTAATCAAAACTCTGTTTTCTTTGTTGAAAATGTTATAATAAGAAGTTTTACTAAGTCCAAACATGGGTTAATTTAAAAAAAATTATCTGGAATGATTTATACTTTTTCCCAAAATGCCGCTATCCCCCTTTTCAGGCAGGTAAATCTGCCTGGATCACTTGTTGATCCACAAGCACTGCAGGTTTAGCACAACCCAAATGAATACCATTTGTGCAGGCAGGAAGTTATCTTACGTGACAGTCAAGAGCTGAAATCTGATCATTGTGAATGGTACTAGGGTGAAAGAAAAATCTGAAGAAGTCTTAAAAGGAGCAGAACAAAACTGTTGGGGATGAGGAGAAGGAATAAAAGCCCCAAATGTCAGTGGTTGAGTACTCTGTTGCAGTGGACAGCACTAGAGATGTTCAGCCCATGATATCCTGACTAGAGAGAGAGCAGAGAAGTTGGGTTGGAGCAGGCTGCCATAGGATACTGGAATGGGAAAAACTGTCTTGGGCTCAGGTGTCATTAGGGATGACACCTAATTACATAGGTGTGTGTATTCATGAGGAAATAAAAAGATGCTTATAAAGGTGTTTTAAAACTAGAATTTTAAAGATGTACATTTGAAGTCGTTTACAGACTTAGCAAAATAAATGCACCACCTGCCAAAGCTGACAAACAGAGATATCGTTTATAAGACAAAGGGAAAGAAACAGGCAGTTCCCTCCCCGACTAATTACCCTTGAAAACTGTCCAAAAAGGGAAAGAAAAAGAAATAATCTAATTAGAAAAAGTTTACATTAGAAGTAACGTAGGTATTAATTGGAATACCAGTCAAGTTGGATTAATTAAGCAACAATGTCAATGTTCTATCCATATTGTAAAGCAGAGAAATAATACCAGCAAGTAAAAAATATAGGAGATATTTTAATAAATAATAAAAGAGGTAAAAGCAAGACAAATTGGGCCAGTAAAGTAAAATTCAAGAGAAAAAAAATACAAAGATGTGCAAAGATAAAATTGGGTGATGCGCTAATAAATATTCAAAAGTAATTATTGCCAGTCATTAAAAAACAAAGAAAAAAAACCAAACAAACCCCCTTATTTCATCAGTTTTAACCACAATGAATGATGTATGATCTTCTAATCGTTAAGTATTGCAATATTCCATATTGCATCCACAACTGTCATCCATAACACAGTTACTGGGAGCATTACCCCTCCCTGTCCTCCGCAGAAGGTTCAGAAAACATTTGGCTTTGGCTGGGGCTGGAAGTGAAACAGGAGGTTTCAGGAATCTTTCTGCACTTTGGATCAGAAACAAACTCCCCGCTGACTTGTAAATGAGGTGTTTAAAGCTTAGCTAATGTAACCACTTTCCTCAACAGAATCTTTGTTGTATTCTTGCTGATGAGCTAAAGCTGGTAATTGCTTAAACTCAGTGTAAGAAAGATCAGCCTTTTAGCTAACACTGAAGATATCCTCACCATATACACCAAGAAGTAAGACATTACCAGCTGCAGACAGAAGCTTCTTGCACAATCCCTACAAATAAATAAATATATCACAAAACTCAAACTCTTTATTTGTCCCAGGTATGTCAGACCTTGACTGACATAATCTAATTCAATTTATCATGAATTTAGGCCTGCTTTGAGTATAAGCTTTAACCAGATTAGGTCACTGCCAGCCTAAATTATGCTACAGTACCTGTACTGCAGCTCCTTCTACAATCAGAGAGGCATAAGATGAGCAGTACTGATAATTAAACCACCAGTCAGTCCAAGCTAACTGTAGAAGCTGCAGAAGGCTGATTTCCCTGACTTCCGTGGAATAAACTTCACATTTTCTTTAAGAAGGATGAAAACTCAGTCATGTGCCAGGATATTGCATCACTCTGCCAACAAGTACAACAGGTTGTTTTTTGATGAAAATAATTTCTCAGAAAAAAGAAATACAAAGAAAATGTTGAGGGCTTTTTTGTTGTTGTTGTTGGTTTTTTTTGTTTTGTTTTTTTTTTTTTTAAATAACTGCATAATTCCTGTATGGTTTCACTTAGGCTAAAATCATTTGTGAACAACAGATGAGGTGTTATTGAGAAGTCTTCAAATGCCATATTTTGAAATTAAGGCTTATTTTAACTTGTATATATAATCCAAGTAACATTGATAAAATGGCCAAACTGATCAAGTCTTCCAAAGTTTTTGCTTTAATTTAGGGACAGAATGACTGAGGTTATTTTGGTTTCAGTTCAGACTTCTGAGGCTCCCTTGTGCAGCTGGGTTTCCCCTGCAGGCACTTCTCCAAGATACAGGGATGATACTCGTTATGATAACAAGGTCTTGAAATTGAAACATTTTAAAATAAATGGTGGGACTGTCTTGTAAATCGTACTGCTGGCATTTTATATAAATGCTCATGATATTTTAGTATATGATAAACTTGTAAGATTTAAAATAGAGGCATCTCAGTCTGTCTGTATGACACTTTTGCTCTATCAGTATTTCTGACAGCAAAGCTGGTCCAAGAACTGCTCATATTGCTTGCTCCTGGCCCTGCTCACTCGCAGCAGCAGTCCCAGCTCCCTCTATCATCATTAATTCATCTGCTGCTGGTGTTGTGCTCCAGGTCGGAGCAGTACATTTGAGTCACATGTTCAGGCTCGTGGCCCTTGCCAGTCTGGGGGAGATTCGGGCAGGAGGGAGGAGAACTGAGACCTAGGGGCTGAGCTAAGGGCTGACTGCAGTTGAACATTCAGAAGTGCTGCTTGGGTAATTGGTCACGTCACCCCACTCACTGAGATATTCTTTTTCTCCCCTTGAGGGGCTCTCTGTGAAGCATTTCTGCGGTCAATAATTAAACAGGGAAAAGTAACCACCTAAGTCAGCAGGGCTGTCAGGAAGTTATTTACCAGAAGATCCCCTCACACAGGCCAACGAATCAACATAATGGAAGGGAATCCTGCTCTAAGGGATTGCACAGACCTTTTAATCTGGCCTTGTCTACAGAAAAGCAATAAAGAGAACTGCATTTAATTTCTGTGTTGGTACTCTGGTTCCACATTCTTGCTTACTATTTGTAACTAAAAGCACAAAGGGACACTTAAAGAGTTCTGTTTCCAAGAATAACCTCACTGATTAATACAGTGTTTTAAATTTCTTCATCTGCAATTTTTGATTTTTATTAAGTTGCCAAATGAGCTTTAAAGCAAGATGTGCTGCACTGAGCAATACTAGGAAAATACAAAAGCATGCTAACATTGAAGAGCTGCTGGTAGTTCTATATTGTCCTGCAGGTCACATCACACTCATCATTCCTTTGGCTGTTTTCTAGGCTTTAGCTTTTTCTCTTCATGTCATATATAGAAATCAGAAGACAACATGATTAATCTGAATAACAAGTTATCATGAACCAACACTTTTTTTTCACAGTATACATAGGCAGAGTACAAGATGACAGCATACAGAAAAAAATGACAGTGTTCACAAAGAATCTTACGCCTTCACAACAAAAGTGGGGACATATTTTTCTACTAACAATTGAGCCATTGGGAAAACTTGATTACCTTTTTCAAGGCCTCAAGTATTTTCCATATGAAAAACAGCATAACAAGTTGCAGTGAAGTCTTCTGAAAAAATCTTTTTGCTAGCTTTTGTTATGTTTCATATGCAGCTGTTATTCTAGATGAACTTTTTTCAAGTAATTTTTTTTTCTTTAGAAAAATTAATAGGTTTAATAAAAAGATCCACTAAAAGAACAGGTACAATTTTTGTAACACTACAAATTGATCAAGAGCTTCATGGCTGCAGGATTAATTTGCTGCTAAACTGCTTATGTAGCAGTCTTTTAAGTATATACTCTGGGCAAGAAAGAAATACCTTTTCTTAATTAATAATAAAATGCACTTTCACATCCTTTCCCATCTGAATAGCTCTATTTCAGTCACATTAAGGAACTTCAGAGGGAGACAAGATAATACTTTCATTTCAGATGTGTAAATTAATACTGATGTAAAGGCCAAATTGTGCTCAGCCCTCAATGCTGAATTTCCTGGGGAATTCAGTCTCTTCTCAGATCATGCCAAGCAAGAACTGTGGTTTCATTGATGGATAAGAAAGCACAAGACTTGATAAAGTGGGTCATATGCATTTGTCAAGCAGTAGGATGCTTTGCTACTCATCAAATGAATCTAAATTAATACCAGTGGCCATAAAAACTACCATTTTCAGCACATAACTTACTCAAATACATTTTTACTCTTTAAAGAGCTCACCATGTTAATTTCTGCTTTGTTGGAACTCTTTCACTTAAAAAAATGGTCATTTTAATTAATGTTTTGGAGGCACACTCATTATGGTGTATGCCCTGCATACTGTGCCATTCTGACAGTGTTCTCTTTTAAAATACTAACACATAAAGGTATTAGAAACATATCAAGTTTTGTGAATATTTACCTGCTAAAAACCCAAAAATGTCCTTGTATTGTTATTTCTGAAAGGAAATCCACTTTATTTTGTATATGAGGAGAAATTATGAAATTTCTGGTTGGGCTCTGAATTCAGAAGAGAAACAATTATATAAGAAAAAGAATACAATAATCTTTATAGCTGGGTGTTTTTAATACTGTATCTATACGCCAAATAAATAGGATTAAATTACTGAACTGTTAGCATATTCAAGGCCGGGAGACAAAATGTGTAAACATGCACATGCATGCACAAACTTACTGATCTAAAAAAACCAAAAACATGCCAGAAATACAATTAATTGCCACTCAGATATTTAAGGGACTCATTACTGGTAATTTGCCTGTAATTTCTCTACATCTGTTTCTTTATAGCCACTCCTATTTTTTCCTTGTTTTCTTTCAACTATTGTTTTTACAAAACAATAATGTTCTTCATATTATAGTCATAGAAAAACAACATGCAACCCACATTGGCCAGAAGAGAAGCCTGCAACAAAGATAGTTCTAGAAAAATTTTAGCACAGGTGTGATTCTCACAGCACAGGCTGATAATTCTCCTTGTGAGGCTGAAGACTGCAGATCACAGAAAACAACCCCCTTCCTTTGATACTACTCCTTTATGACCCAATTTTTAGTCTTAGCTACAGTACTGTAATTTCTCTGAAAATTATATGCTCAGAGCAATTATTTCTTACATTGAATGCAAAAGTTAGAAGAAAGTTCAAGGGAGGCGGAGATGGTGCTAAATTCACTCTACTGTGAATGTCTTATTCCTATATTTGTTTGTGGAAAGATAAGCAAACAGGAAAGCCACATATTTTCTAGCATGTTAAATGCACGTAGCAGAGCAGTGTAGCCCTACTTGCAAGTCCCAACAGTTGATAAATACACAGGTCACCTGCTGAAAAAACTTTATTGAAAAGAGTTGGAGCATTGTCTCTCTCCAAGGCTATAATTACCTCCTGCTGCAGTAGATCTTCTGAATAGATCCATCAAAGGCTGCAAAATTGCTACTGCACGCAGTGAGATTTTCTCCACAAATTCACAGCAGCAATTTGCTTTCCCGCCTCCCACACCCTGGCACCGCCTCAGGGGCCTCACCTCTGTTCCGCCAGCAGCTCCGGAGGTCACCGCCGAGGGATGCCTGGCAAGCGGCTTGCAGCAGGCTCCATGGACCGTCCTTCTGTCCAGCCGGGCGGGGGTGGCTGCAACGCCTCGGCAGGAGCCTGAAGAGGCCTTTGGCTTTTCATGCCATCGGCCTCGGAGCGGAGGGAGAAGCAGCCGCCTCCATGGCGGAGCTGGGACAGGGCCGCAGCTGCAGAGCGGCGCAGGCAGAGCCCTGGGCTCTGAGGTGGGGGCCGCTCACTGGCCAAAGGAAGCAGGAGGTTCACGGTGCCATTCCTGCCAGGAGGGCACCCACAGCATTCCCCTGGGGTGTTGCCCTGCCCCTCTTGCCCGCTCTCTTCTGTGAGCGGGATGGGGGTCAGCAGGTGGGAGCTCATTATTTCCCTCACAGTGATGCAGTGGACATTATTTTGCTACTATTTGTTGCAGCTGTTGAACTGAACATGTACTGAGTCAAATACCCTTTTCCACAGGCTGTTTCATGCTTTTCCTTAACATGCTAATGGTGTTTTAGGAACAGGTTCTCCTCTGTGAGAGATTTCGCACGGTTCTGACTCCTTCAAATTCAATACACGTTTTCGAGTCAGCAGTGTAGTTGTATCAGAAGGGAAGTATATGACTTGTTCTACTGTAGAGACTGTCTCTAAAAAAAAAAAATTTGCAAAATAGTCAGTGTCATCAATTTCCTCCCATTTTCATGGTGGCTATAGTTTGAGAATTGGGAGATTTTTGTTCTTTTCTAATTCTAGTTATTTTTTCCCTCACAAAGGTGGGCCTGGCTCTGGCAAAGGTAGCCAGTGTGAACAGTTAGCCAAGAAATATGGATTTACTCACCTGTCCACTGGTGACCTTCTCCAAAATGAGTTATCGTCATTATCAGAGAGAAGTAAATTGATCAAAGACATCGTGGAATGTGGTGAACCTGTGCCTGGCGTAAGTGATGGTTTTATTTGGAGTCCTAATGGTTAAACAAAGGCCGTGGTAGGCATGTTGTCTAAAACAGTAGAAATAGACACTGGTGCTGATGATTCCCATTTCAGTAAAATTAATCTGTAACCTGAGGGAGACGTTTCCTCATTGCCAAATCTATGGCACTTGTTTCCCCTTTCAGTGCTAGTATTTCTTTATGTTTCACATAGGTAATAAATTAGACATGAAATACAGTGAGACAGATGCATTGCAAAATGTAAGTGTAAGTACAGGAAACAGAAACTTTATGTCCTTTTTATAGCGTTGCATTTCATATTCAGAGCTGGTCCTCCTGGCAGCTATTTTAAATCACAGTACCTGCAGCAGTTCCCTGCAGAGCTGGCTGACATCCCAGGGTAGCTGGACTGCAGCTTAATGGAGACTGTGAATGCAGAGGGTGTTGTTCTCAGCTGGACCTGACTTTTACATGGCAGGTCCACAGTCCCACCAGCTCTTGGTGGGTCATCAGCAAGTGCAGCTAGGTCAGAGGATGTGTTTGTTAATGAAAGATACTGGAAAGTGCTGCTCAGGGGAAACTAAAAGCTGTGCTCAGGCTTGATTTTGATTGCTTTGCTCTGCAGTGTGTTTGGTCAGATGGGGTCACTTTCCATGTAATATAATCATACCAGTGCCATAACAAAATGCAATCAGATTGGAAAATGCTGCAGCAGTACTCCAGAGTTTCGCATTCACTCTAGGTATTAACATTCATTTTGAAACTATTAAATATTCTGAGCTATCTAGAGGGCACTGGGAAATCCTGGATGGATTGCAACACTAGATTTGTGTGGCATAGCTGGTCCTGAAAGCAGAAAAAGCAGGGTGCCGTGCTACCTGCCAGACAAGAAAAACACCTGCATTCACAGGACCTACTTATAGCCAAACAGGGCCATTTTCAAGGGTGTAGGAGTGTAGGACTAAAGTCAGTGTAACAAACAAAGGTATCAACCTTATTAATTAACCAACTAATTTTCTCTTTCCTGTACAGGGTATTGTCTTAGAGCTACTGAAGGAAGCCATGGTTTCCATGCTAGGGGACACAAAAGGATTCCTGATCGATGGGTATCCCCAAGACCTGAAAGATGTAGAAGAGTTTGAGAGCAAGGTGACCATACAATTGTAATGCTGTTATAACTCCTATAATTGTGGTGCTGCTTGGGTCGCTCTCTTTAGCTGATTGCAGCAGGGACATGTAAAAAGCCAATCCAGTTGAGCTGTGCTGCTGATCACTGAAATTTTGGCACCCCATCAGTATAGCAAATCTAGCTTTTGCCCTTACCTACACAGACTCTAGCATACAAGAAGTAAAGGCTGATTTTACCTAAATTTCATGTAAACTGGGAACAATTCACATTTAGTGGAAAACATCATTTTATAACCGCTTTTCTGGTTCTAGTAGATGGTGCTGTACTTCTTATGAAAATCTGATCGAGTGCTATCTGATGTCGGTTCATAAAAGTATGTATCTTCACAGTTAATATTTATTACCAGTAAGCCAGCTCTGCTAAAGCTTGCTGCCACTTGAAACAGCCAAACACAGATTTAATTTTTGTGGTGAGTAACAGGTGGCATAGCCATAAAAAGAGCGTTCTGCAAGTGCCTGCGTGGCAGTTCCGAGAGTTATCGATTTCCTCAGTATGTGCTAAGACCTAGTGAGAAGTCTCAGCCGTACATTTCTCAGTCTGCAGAAAATACTCTGTCTAAGCCTGTGAATGAATCTGCCAGGGTTTAGGAGAAAAGAAGTGGAGAACTAGGGAAAATAGTTATTATGTATTACATCATATTACACTCCACAAACGTCCTAAACAAGTTTGCAAGGTAATAAAACTTTAATGAATCCCCTGTTTTCACACGGAACCTTTAGCTGTTTTATTTAGTTGATTACCACAAAAGCCTAGCAAGATTTAGGCATCAGAAGCCAGACAAAAAAATGGGCATTGTGATTTGCTATAGCACCATTCATGGAAATGTTGACTTATTAGTCCCTTTAATAAAATGTTGTTGACTATTAAAAAGATTTTGGAGATTTCTTTCAATTTGTGTCTAAGGAGGAACTATTTCAGCAGTGCTGTTTCTCTGGCAGGCATACAGCCTGTTCTGTGTCCTGTTCATGTTCGTGTCCTGTGGACACTGATCTATGTTATGAAGTGGGATTTAGAGATTGGAGTGTCCTGGACTGAGGTATTGCCAGGCAAATAAGTCTTAATGCATCCAGTGCTGAAGCAGAGCCCCTTGCATTTCCTAGAAAGCAGCAAAAGATCCTGTAGTCCTGAACTGCATTTGGCATTTGGAGTAGAAGACAAAGACCTCAAGTGACCATTTTGAATGTGTTAAGTCACTCCTGCTCTGCCTTGCATCCACTTTTCACAGGGTGAGCTTGGCTGGCTGTGAGCTGCTCAGTAAGACTGAGAAGTTTTTTTAAATGAGTCATTTTTGAGATAATGCTTTGTGGTTCTTTCCAAAGGGCAGTGAGAATTTCTTAAATTATAATTGAATGAAAAGAGGTGCACATCAGGCCTTATTAATTAATGGCAGCAAATTACAGATGAATAATGCTACATATCTACATGATATGTAAAAAGCTTTATAATTGTTAACAAAGACCAGTTCTATCTAGAAGACATCAAGAATAATGCTTATATTTCAAAGCTTGACTCATAAACAGATGAGCTATATAGAAACAGCTTATTCTCCAGCCTGTTTTGCCCAATTCCCTTATATGATACAATTGTACTTTTACCCAGCCATAATTCTAGAGAATTACGTTCTGTTCCCTCCCTCCCTCTGTTCCTTCCTTTCTGCAAGGTGAGAAAATATTATTAAATTATATATTCCCCAGGACCAGGTGGGAAATGCCCACTAAGACAAGGTAAACGCCCAAAACATTAGACTTGTTGGTATGTATTATTTAAGCTAAATTGTGTCAGGAAAATAGTAATTAAAAAAAGAAAAAAAGTAGCAAAAATGGCTGTAATACCTGATAAGGGCATTAGTTTCACTTTTTGTGGGTTTTAGTTTGGAAGAAAGATATTTCTGTAGTGTTTTGAATTCCAGAGAGCAATACTGCAACTTTTAAGACAACCATGTAAATTTTTCAAAAGCAAATCAGACTGAGTCTATCAAGCAAGATCTTGTTATCTGATCATATCAGTCAGTAGACTCCTTCATATCCTCATTGTAAGATGATGATATGGGTATAACTGATGAAAGGAATTGTTTTCCATTTATTCTATTATAATTTAGAACAGACCATAGAATTCCTCACATGAAACTGGGAGGAAATAACTTCTCATCATCCTAGTTCAGTTATACAAAAAGGGCATTTGTTTAAATCATTGATTAAGTCCACATATTTTTTTAATTCTCCATGTGTCTTTCACTATTAAAACTGCCTTGTTGGCTTTTTAAATCCCCAAACCCAGTGCTGCACAGCTAATAGCATTAATGTTTTCTGAGCTGTGTGGAAAAAATGAGTAGATAAAAGCCTGTCATTGAACTGTCCGACATAATCCCTTGGCTTCAGCTTCTCTTAGAAATTCATTAAGGGTAGTAGAAAGGTCAACACAATCCAGACATCCTCAGTCAAATGCAGAAGGCCTGACATGAAATATTTACCTTTTGAATATTTCCTCCTTTAAGGGCTGTCAACGAAGATAACAATGCCAATTTCCACATATCGGTCATTCAGACTTTCTTTGCTGTAGCCATGGTAAAAAAATAATTTTGTAATGGTCACTAGTATGAAGAGCAGTCATCTTTTTTCAAGAATTTTCACTTTCTCCTAAAAAGTGTTCTCCAGATCTCTGCTGGAAAGGGACAGAATGAGAAAAATACCGAGGGTGTAATTTAAGAATTAAATACATAACTGCATGGAAGAATTTTTTTTTTTTTTTCACTAAACCTGTAACACCTTTATTTTGCTTGAGAGAGTGGGGTGTATCCCTTTGGACTCAGCCCAGCAGTTTTTGCTCATACAAAATCTTGTGTCAGAGAGTGCCTGAGCGGGGTGCATGACGGTGCATTCCAAGATTTATGCTAAATGACACACATATATTTCAGTGTTTCAGGGAAAGAACGATGAGGATTTGTGTTTAGAACTTTTGGCTCTCTCCTGAAATACCATAAAGAACATTTTGCTCTTTTCTTGCCATTTCTTTTTTTCCCATGAAGTACTGCAATATCTATGATCAAATGTAGAGAGACCCAAATATTTATGATCTTTGCCAGGCCTAAGAATAAAAATAAATAAATCCGTATTTATTTTTATTATAGAAAAGGACAGACTCTCCCTCCTGACTAGTTTGGCACTAGCCAAACAGCATTAAATGGTCAGCTTCTCACAGAATTTGGAAATTACTTGTCAATTTGAAAATGCAGAGAAATGTATCACATCCTTCCTTTACACCATGGGTAGGAATTATGTGGGTGCACTGCAAATGAGGACATCAAATACTGTGTGACATAAAGTAATTCACAGGATGTATTCCTGTGAATATCTGATGGTGTCCCTGAGCCTGTCTGTTGTTACTCATTTCCATTGCAAGTGGGCACACTTTTATGGGGACATTTCCTGCTACTGCATCTTGAAATTCTAAGCTATAATTTACCACTCCCTTATCACACATTGAACAAAGAAAAGGCTACAAATATAACTGTGTCAAGTATTCCATATGTCCTGTACTGTTTGCATCAAGCAAATAATGAACTGACGCTCTTCAGTCCAAGTAGCCAGAATTTGTCAGATCCTGTCTCTTTATCTCTCTGTGTAAAGCCCAGGCAAGCACAGCCTTGATCCTCAATGCTGGAATCCCTTGAGTGCTGCTGCAATGGGAGGTGTTTGTTAATAAGCATAATTTCTGCATACACAAGTACTATTTGCTAATAAATTCCTTGATGACTGTTTTGGTATTATCCAAACAAAATCTGTTTTACTGGGCCAGTACTTTGAATGTTTGTTGTTTTCCTTTTAGATTGGGGAACCAAAGCTCGTGCTCTGCCTGGACTGCTCTGCAGAAACCATGAGCAGTCGCCTTCTAATGAGGAATCAGAGCAGTCAGAACTCTGATAACATTGAAACCACTGAGGAAAGAATTGAAAGCTACTACCAAGCATCAAACCCTCTGATTGCATACTATGAAAGCAAGACACAGTTATGCAAGGTAAATTACTTGACCTTTTTAATCAAATTTTTGCTTTTTACTTCCATTATATGCTGTATTTGGAAAACACTGACACAACACCATTTATGAACTGTTTCTGCATTTTCCAGTTGTTCTCATTTTACAATTCCCTGGTTTGTTTGCAACTTCTGCAAACTTCTGCGTTCCACAGCACAGTTTGAAAGAATAAACCCCACAGATTTATCCTTAGTCTGAGAACATATCCTGAATCAGTAACTCATCTGTATACAATCTCTTATTAAACATAAATTCTGGAAAGCTTTTCTTTAAGTATTAGGAATTATTACTCTATAAGGGCTTTCAGAATTAGGATGAAAGATTATGTTAATCCAAAGCCCTTTAGTAAAATTTTCAAAACTGACAGTGTATATCCTGAAATAAAACAGACCTGCATACAATAAAGATCTCTTTACTGGAATAAATAACATAGTCATATTAATTTCAATTAATTACCTCAGTTTATACCTGCTCAGGATGTGGTATTTAAAGCATTCTTTTTATTCTGTAATCAATACTTTACAGAGAAGCAAGAAAAAATCCATCAGTGCACTTAGCTGGCACTTATTTACATAGGATGTTTAGGCTTTTGTTTTCTTTATTTCTCTGCTCTGTCATGGCAAACTGTCCCTTAGTTCAGCTACAGAAAGATCTAGTCCTACTGCTCTGTCTTGTCCTAAAAGGGAAGGAATCCAATAGTAGTTTCTGGAAATATGGTGGTTTGTTTTTTTTTCTAGAGGCTGTAGCAAACATGGAAATCACATGCCCCAAACTTTTCTCCTCTGCAAAGTTCCCAAAAGAAAAAGAAGCAGCTAATTTAGGCACCAATATCCTGACCTGAGAACAGGGTAAAGGACACAAAGCTGAGAAAAATGATACTCAAAGGAAGAGTCCTTATTTGTGGCCTTTCCTAACCCCAACAATAAGTGCACATAAGACAGTCTAAGTGGCAGAAAAAAGTTCCCACTTACTTTTCATCTTTAAGCTTACAAAAAATGGTATGGTTTATTTGTTTTTTCTTTGAGGAGCTATCTTGCCAAAATTGCAAGGATGTGCCTAATTAAGAATTCAGTACAATACCCAATACACCAACACAGCACAATGCAAAGGAAACCAGAGCTCTCTGTCTCAATATCCTATTCCAGGGAGCTGTGCCTACCACAGTGTTTCCCTTTTTGAAGCATCAGAGAAGTGACAGCCCCAAAGAGAGTGAAACTGTACTTAATTCTTTAACACAGATTTTGCATTCATGGTCTGCCTCATTTCACTTGACATGGACTTTCCTTGCCCTTCTTTAATGCTTCTGCTGCAAGTTCCTGCTCCATCTCCTATGCAATGGCAAAACATACAGTCTTTCCTTGAAAGCTGGTAGCTCATTAGCTCCTTAAGGAACTTGCCTAATCTGTGAGTCAGAGCTGGATATGTGATTTGTACTCTTACCATTAGTTTTGGGGAAGCTGACATTGTATGTTTGCATGTTAGAAATACCCATGCTTTGCTTGAACGGTGCCTACACTGCTTTTCTTACAACGTCTGTGCATTGTCTGAACTTGCTTCTGGTGAATGTAGTGTTTACTATACATCCATCTTCCAGGTGGAGCCACTGGGGATGAAAGCTCTGTAAAATCAGCTTTATAAACATTATAATGGAAAATGTCTTTTAAAACTATATTACTGGTGGATATGTTTAAGCTACATGTGTTGAAGAAAGCAGAGAGTCAAGGGGAAGTTTGCAGTTCCCAGGATGTGGAGTTAGTTTCTTATTTATAGTAACAGATTTTACTGACAGCCAAGCATTGACATTAGCAGCCACTGGGTGTTCTCTGAATGATGAAAGGAAATTCAGGTGGAAAGCAGAACAACTGACTATAATAACTTCTGATCAAATACATCAAATATAACTTCTGACTGCAATTTTTTTTTTTTTTTGTGCAGGCTAGGCTAAAATAGTCCTTGATTTTGTTATTTGTAATATCATACACACACAGAGAAGACCGAGACTTTACCTAGAGGCAGTCTAACATGTTTAATGTTTTTCTTGCCCATTTTAATTAAAACATCCCATGTTTTCAGCGTTGGGGATTTGTTCATTCCTAATTGAGTTTTATCACTCTCCAACACTGACCTGTGCTGGCTGGAGATGTTAATGCTCCCATGGAGATGCTGCTGCCTCTAGAACTCTATTTCCTGAAAGAACTGTGTGTGTGTTTCCTATCCATTTCAGACAAAGCCACTGCCGTTAATTTACCAGTGCTGATTTGAACACCTCTTAAAATAAATTCTCACCTACATTCATGGATTTATTTTAAATCACCCATGGACTTCCATGTAACTACAGGTCAGAGGTTGTGCACTCTTTTTCTTAGGCAAAGCTGGTGGGATCCAACAGCTTCAGGGAAGTGATGCCTTTCTGAAGGTGCTATTTGGAGATCCAGATCAGTCTGTGATCCCATGATAAGCAATGGCCAAAGCATCTGAAGAGAAGCTGTTTAAGAGAGGAAGAGAAGAAAGGTCTAAAAGAATCTTTGATTCCTGCCTAGGTTTAGTTTTTGAACAGGAGCAGCTCTTCAGTGAAAGGCCCACATGAGCTTTATGTCCCTTGAGATTGCAGCAATGCACTTTCTTAAGCATGCAGAGGAGTGGGTGTTGAGATTCTAGAGGAATATTAGAGTCTAAATCCCACTAACTTCCATGAAGATTCAGCATTAACCTTTTCTAGTCAGCTTACTGCAGCGTGTGGCTAAGGACCACTAAATTCTAAGTATTAATTTTGTAAGTGATCATGTTTTATAGGGCTTGACTGTAACACCCAGCCCCACTTGGGCACAGAAAAGAAAAACAGAAATAGACTTTTTAAACAAGAAAACGGGGTTGGCATACTGGTGTAGTTTAATTTCTCCAGTTTAGGCATATTTAGGGTTGGACAAAGTTTTTCACAGACTGGGAGCAGCACGTGACAACAGTGGTATGTATTTAACTTGTCCTATCCACTCCAAAGGTTTTCAGTCCTGAAACAGGCTGATTAAATATGCAAATGTAAAATTCAGTCCTGGGCAGAAGGCCAGCAAAAGGTCTGGTGTGGGAATTAATGTTGGCTAAGCACTCAGCAGAGGAGGAACTGATCTGTCACACCACATCAAGGTGTGGTGAGAGTACAGTGTCAAAGGAGCTTTTTTACTCCCCGCATTGGAACAGGCGTTAAGGCATGGTTGGATGGAACCTGACAAACACAGTGAAGACAGAAAAACTCAGCTCTGACCTGGCTTCCTCTGCACTCATTGGGAATTCTCTCCTTCCTTTACTTGCACAGAAAAGACAAAGGTATTTGGTTGTAACAGCATTCCCACTTTAATCCTCAAGGATTTTACGACCTTCTCCAACCTGGAGTTTTTGTGCATAGGTGCATTCTTAACTAATATGATATTTGGAACTGGAACACTTTTCCATTCTGCTGACCTCTGAACAAGAACAGTGACCTGGCAAAGCTGACAAAAGATCAGGACTGTGCTGGAAATTTCCCTTTGGCCAAGATGACCTCTTCGTGTTTCTGCTCAGCAGTGGAGGCTTGAGGCATGGACAGAGAGTGAAGGCTGGGGGTGCAGATGAAACACCTGTGAACCTGACAGTAATAAATAACAGCAATCCTTCCAGCACCCTGCTGAGATGAAGAACTGTGTACATATTTCCAATGGAAAATGAACTGACTGAAGAATGAAGGGCAAGGCAACAGTGTCCTCACTTTTCTGCTGAGGCATTAAGTTTCTAAATTGTATTCTGGAAGGTAAAGTAGTTGTGACTAATAAATTAGTAATTTTTCAAATATTTTTTTAAAAAATCATGTTTTGGGGATTTAGTTTAATATTCCATAATTTCTTTCATAGTCAGTTGCAGAACACCCACCTGCTGCTAAGGACAGCAAGTGGCTGCTTTTCAGTAAAGACCTTGTACTGGAAATGCAAGGGCTAAAAGCAGTACTCTCAAAAACACTGCCTGCAAGCTGACCGGTTCTGTGGGAATCAGGGGCTTCAGATTAATGAAATTAAATTAAATTAAACTGAATGCATTATAGTAGTAGTAAGCAGGTAGATACTGTTGGTTTTAAATCTATTTCTCAGTGATTTCCAAGGCAGCTGGACAGAAAAGTGCATCTGAAAATTTAGTAGACACCTACTTCTGTTTTGACATGGCTAAATGTAAATCCCTTTGAATATATGGCCCTCTGTCAACTGAGAAGAAAGGGAGGGGAAAAAAAGATTGTTTTTAATATCTGACTCATCCTTTAAAGCTTTCTTGAAGTGACAGTATGTAGGAGGGTAGTAAGTAAAAGAGTAGAGCAATGCATTGGTAGTCAAGCAAGACAGCCCTGATCCTACCTAGCTAACATAAGACACCTGGTAGGTGTCTTGAATAAAAGTTTCCTACTCAAAGTCACCTGAGGAAAAGGGCATGAGTCTAACAAATCATCTAAGCAGGCTAGAGCAGAGGATTAAGGGTGTCCAAAATCTTTGACTATTTCAGATCACATGCTATGAAAGCTTAGCCTACAAAGTCCAACAGAAGTTTGTTTTTCTGTGCTTATTTCCTTTCTTTTTATTATTTTTTTCTGAGTGGTGTTCTACTATTTCTTTCTAAAATCAATTGAAGTTACATTTTCCATAACTGTCATGAAAGAACATTTGACCATCCACCCTCTCCCAGTCTTCCACTTGTGAGCCTTCCCTTGTGATCCCATTAGAAGTGTCTATGGGGAGAGACAACTTCTACTTTCGAGGAGGGGTAATCAATGGTAATAGTGAGAGCAGGTATGTGCTTTGTTTCCATCTTTTGAAAGGTTCTCAGAGACCCATTAACCCTGATAGATAAAAATGTGGGGAACAAAGGAACACGTGATTCTCTATTCCCCCCTTGGTGCTTTGTGGCCCATTAGACGAGACACTGGTCTAGAAAGAGACATCAGAAACATTAGCAGAGGATTATAGATAAAACACAGCAGAAAATTCATGCCTAATGTGAATAGGTCTCAGGGCAGTGTGTTTTCAGTGGATTTACAGACAGTTTGATCCATTGCTCTGAGGATCAGGTGCTGCACATTCTCAGAGAGGTTTTCTAACACACTTTAATGACAAAGACATAAATGTTAGTGACAACATAGCTGAACTTGACTGACCTTCGGTAAGAAGCTTCTAACTAGTCTGAGTCTGTCCTCAGCCATCCTCTCTACAGACAGTCAGGTTCTTCTCAGTGTCAATATATGTTTAGGGTTCTAAATTTCAAAACCTACCACAAAAGGAAATTTGTTGACAGAAAACTTAATTAGCTGATTTTAATGACAAAAGGAGCAACATTGTAGTATAGGGATGGTTACTTCAATAATTTTTCATTTATTTGAATTTGAAGTTACCAAAAGCCACAGCTACATTTCAAAACTGTGGAAAACTGTGGATGTATCTTGTTTTATGAGAAACCAGCCTTAAATAGCCTTGAAAACAGGCCTAATTTATGAGGTTTGTTATATTCTGAGAAAGAGAAACACACAGTTTCCTCTCTGGAGCTGCTGAGAGTATCATTGAATTACTGTAGTACTAGATGTGAATTATTGGCACATTAAGTTAGTTTTGTGCCACGATGTTAAGTCAGTTTTATGAATTGGGCCTTTGTTATTTAGGAGGCCAGCATGGGAAGCACTGGGGCTGTCATTAGTCAGGCCCATCCATATTTTACTGCTACTATTAGGAAGTCAGCATTCCAGCCCATCATAAAGGGTGGCAATTTCCATGCTTACAGAACTAATTAATTCTTCATCACAACTCCCTAGATCTAGACCTGAGTATCAGTCCCAGTTCTAAAGAGGTCACCAAAAAGCCAGTGGCAATCAGCTGTGCTGATAAGATTAGATTAGTTAGACAGTGAAGATTTATGAAGTAAAGAGATAATAAAAATACATATTAAGACGAGAGCTTTGAAATGGCTGTGGCCTTCACCCTGCGTGTAGTGTATTTCCTGTGGGATAGCCATATGAAAGTACTTGGCACTGGAGACAGGCAAAACAAGGTGTTTTATAGCAGCTGAGATGGGAGTTGCTGGTTTTGTTTTAACTGGAGGAGGTAGACATTTGGTCCAGAATGATTCACCACTCCCATTTTCTCTCTGCTACTAGTAAGTAGCACTAAACACTTCTAAACGCTTCTGAAAGACGTGCAGCCCTTGAGGGAGAACTGCCCTTTTTAAGGCACCAGCACGTGCCTGCCTCTGCCTCAGCTCTGCAAAAAGCAGCAGCAGCAAACGCCACCATGAGGGACAGTGAGGGAGGCAAGGGAACCGCGGCCCGGGAGCTGGGCCCGAGGGGATCTCAGCTCACACTGTCACACTGCCCTGCACCGGGCCCGAGGGGATCTCAGCTCACACTGTCACACCAGCTCACACTGTCACACAGCCCTGCACCGGGCCCCAGGGGAGCTCAGCTCACACTGTCACACAGCCCTGCACCGGGCCCGAGGGGATCTCAGCTCACACTGTCACACCAGCTCACACTGTCACACAGCCCTGCACCGGGCCCCAGGGGAGCTCAGCTCACACTGTCACACAGCCCTGCACCGGGCCCCAGGGGACCGGGCCCAGTCAGGCACAGCTCCCTAAAGGCTGGCCGGGCTGGGTATCCAGCGCTGGAGCTCTGGGTGTGGAATAGGCTGCTGAGATGTGCCAGCGCCTCTTGACAGGATGCACCAGGGACCAAACTTTGTAGCATCTGTGGATGCCACCGAGAGCGACGCCAAGCTATGGAGAGTGCCTGCAGTCCCTGCTGGATCTCTGCAAGGAGCAGCTGCTGACTCCCACACAGGACTCAGCACCAAGGGACTTAGATGTACATGGAGTGCAGTCAGCTGTACAAGAGCTGGCTGTGAGACAACACCATATCTGAGCAGAATTTCATGGCCTATTTAAAAATACATTTATTTGAATATGAAGCTCCTTTAATTCTCCTGCAGACCAAAGAGATGGCAGAAAGTATTATGGTCAGGAATGTCCCCTTCAAACACTACAATTGTCTGGCAGTCTAGTCAGCAACTTGGAGATGAAAATGCAACAGTTCAGAAAAAGATCCTTTGGCGAAGTTGTCATGGGTCCATTTAATTTTGTGCAAACTCCATGTCATGCATGCATGAAACACTAAGCATGGCAAAGCAGAGAAGAAGCTTGCTTTTGAGTAAAGAACGAAGCTCTCAGCAGGCATTTGAGGAAAGGAATAATCAGCAGATGCATCTGTGTGGTGTACACAGCCAGTGTGAAAGCTGCTTCTGTCACTGCTGTGAGGGCAAAAGACAGCTCTGCTTCCCCAAGTGACACAGCATGGGATGGATGTGAAACTCATTGCTCAGAACAGCTCAGTTCTGCCTCACATTTTCCAGGGAACACAGAAAAGTATTACTGGCTGCAAAGGTCATTCCTCTCTGCTGAAATGCTGCTTTCTCTTCCTCAGCATAGGAAAGTAAATCGGTCTTGTTTTTGTGAAGTACAGCCATGAAAAATAAGTTCATCAGAAAACTGAACCTTTGGGGTGTTAAAGAAAAAAATTGCTTCAATGAAAGTTGAGTTCTACCACAAAAGCAGTGCCCCTGTAAAAGATAGGGGCAAAGGATGTCATGAAACCAGAACCAGTTCACCAAGCTTTCAAATACAAATGCACAGAAACGTGGGGATTTGCTAAGTGAGTGGCCAAAACCCAGAGTGCTGTGCAGCCCTTCAGAAGGACCTTGACAGGCTGGAGCGATGGGCACAGCCCTTGGCAACTGTTCTGTATCAAAGGTGTAACTTTACTTTAAAACCCCTGAGTACCTAAGAGTTTAAGCTCCTTCACCTGACTTATGTACTTTGCTATACACAATCGAGCCTGCTTAACCTTCTTTCATAAATCTGTGGAAACAAAATGAGTAATCTGGTTTATTGAAGCTGCTCCTCTACATTAGAATGCTTCTACCATGAAGCAGAACAACTTTCATTTCATATTAGACCAGGTTTTTTTGCCAATGTTTAGATTCCAAGATAATAATTTGTAATTTAATCAAAACTGGTTTTTTTCCTGCCTCACAGGTTGATGCAGAAGGAACACAGGAAGATGTTTTTCTGGAAATCTGCAAGACAATTGACTCTTTTCTGAAAAAGGAAGAGGCAGCATTTTCTTTCTCACCAGAAATGCAGTAATGGTGTGTAATGGTGTGTACACAGCCTCGCCCACATGCACCCACAGCCATGATTTGCTGGTCAAAGCAGTGCTGCTTTCTTGAGAGGTATCTGGAATTTGTGCATGTGGCATGTTAATCTAGACGAAATCTTTGTTCTGACAGTACACTCAACAGAAAGTGGTCTGTATGCTAACCCCACTCTAAGAGCTGTATTTTGTTTTCTTGGGTGTTTGCTCTTCACGGGCTAAAAGCAGCAGCTCTGGTTTGTATTTCATGGTCACGCATCCCATGGGAAATGGGACAGTGCCTGGCCACAGGGAGCTCTCCACCCACCCCAGTCACTGTCCAGCACACTGACATTAGGGTTATTGCATACAAGTTTCCCATTGGTTACTATTTTCTTTTCATTAACAGTATTAATTTTTGTGGTGTCACTTAGCTTGTTCTTGGGCTTTAGTGACTAAAACCTGTTCTCTGTAACATGCAGCTCTAAGAGAGCTGGAATTAGTCAAGCTACAAGTTAAATTTTTCACATGTCCCCAGAACACTACTGCACAGAGAAAAATTAATTGAAGATACAGTTGAATGTTGTGGAAGTCTGTCAATCCATTATTGGGGAGCAGACACCATTTTTGAGACAGTCTTGTCTTCTGCTGGAATGTTATGATTTTATAACTGACTTCCCAGTTTTGTGAGCTGAGAATGATTGTATTGTATAGTTTAATGTGCAATCCAGTAATGATCTGTATTAATAGCAGTTGTACTATAGCTATTAAAGTCTATATGTAAAGTTGATTATGAGCCAGAACATCTCATGTCATCTTTAAATTACACTTCAGAAGTATTTCAAATGCAAAATTCAGATCATCTGTTGTCTTGTACTGGCATTGCCAAAACTTGGTGGGGGTGTGGTGGGGTGGGAAACCAAAAAGAAAGGAAAATGTCAGGGATTATTTGATTCATGTTGCTTGCACCTTTAGTAAGCCATTTATCTGTAATCTGCAGAAAAGTCTGTAAAAGTCATTGTATTTCTGTTAGGTTAACCAAAATATTGTGGAGTTTCTTTGGTATACTGACAGCTAAATAAAAGCTTGTTTGACATTCCTGTAAAGTAACTGCATCCTCTTACTGGAACTACTGGATGAATTCACAGTGAAAGTGGGTTGCATGATTGCTTGTACTGTCAAAGGTGTACTTTATGCAGCAAATTTGCATTTTTAAAGTTACCTTTCTTGTAATGAAGACATAATACAAATAAAACATGTACAAAAATGAGGAGTAATGATTTCTGTTACAGTATATGTGGGTTTAATCCTTTTCAAAGCACAGTACATGACTTGAAAATATAGCTCAAATCAGCATGCTTACAGAGTATGTCCTTTTTCCAATCAGGGCAGATTCTTCTGTTTCCTTTTCTTCCTTAGCATTTGCCCTGTAGATGCTAATTCAATTATTTTTTAGGGTCTGTTTTATGTATGTTCTTATCCTTCATATCCTGGATGTTCCTTCTTTCCTGGGTCCTTCTATAGCCTACGTTTTACCTCTGATGCTCTAAGAAGTGCTTCTCCAGCTCCAGCCAGTGCCATTGAGCAGCAGCAGCAGCGCCTGCAGTACCACACCAGCTCCAGAGGGCAGCTCTGGCTACACGAGCCCTGACGCACCAGCAGCTGCTGCTGCTGGAGGCGGTTCTTTTAAAAGTAGAATACTCTGCAGTTACCATGAAGTTGCAAATTCATCTGGGTAGGTTTTCTGGAGTATTTTCTATGATCTTTAATTACAGTAGAAGTTATAAAGTGTGGAGTCTCATACTTGTGCAGGATGGGAACAAAGGCAACAGTCAGCTGCTATTTTGTTGGGTTTTTTTAAAATCAAATTACAAAAATTATTTACCATACACCTTCACTTTAATTTTTCTGTTTCTTCTGTCTTTTCTGTGGAAAAAAACAAAAAAACCCCCATGCTTGATTTGGTGTATGTGCATTAGATACCCATTTGCATACATTCATAAAGTATGCAGGAGAAATAGCTGTATATGCATGCATAGGGAAACATTAATATTTATACATATTCAATAAAAGAGGACTTATCCAAGACACTTCTTTCTTGGGTGATTCAGACTCAAAATTATGCTTTGGCTTCCAACCTTGTTCCAAGGATAGCAAGATCTTTTGTTCTTTCCAAGCTATCCTAAATTGATGACTGAGTATTTTCTCTAATTTACTTTTCTTATTTTATTCCCATAATTGTTTCAGGATATAAACAGAAAGTGAATGTTACCACAGATCCTCTTCCTGATAATACACCTTCACCAACTCTCGTTTCCTATAAAGAGCATGAATGATGTGGAAAACACATTTTTATGGTATTAGAAAGCCTCTCAGAGCAGTACCTTTTCCAATTAAAACTAAAATACATCATGTGAGTTTTGTGTTGTGGTTTTTTAAGGTTTATTAAATTTATCTAAGTATACGAGATACGTGAGATATGTTTACATATGATACTTGCTCAGTGTTTTAGTAACTGTACTGTATTACTTTCTAAATAGATTAAATGCCTAATTTTTTTTTCTGAAGCAAAAAATAGCTACACCTTAAGTTATTGCAAAAATTAATACTGATCAATTTATAATTAAAGTTACCAGGTGCAACCAGACAATTATCCTTCTTATTGCCACCTTTTGAAGTCAAATTCGTTTGTTTTCAAGCTAATTGCTCTGAGTATTCTAGTTTCAAAGCAACTGGAAGTCTATTACAATTATAAAATAATCAAGTGTTTCTGAATCACAAGCTATACATTTCAATAAAAAATATATTAAGTAAAATATGTCACAATAATTACAAAGCTTCTCAGACAATGGTATACACCGTACCAAGGCTACTAAAATCTGGATTTTCTGTGATCTGACAAAGAAGTCTGTGAGTGAGGAAGGAGAGAACTGGAATGCTAATCCTGCCAGGGCCAGAGCGGGCTGAGCAGTGCCGAGCACCCCCAGCCCCTCGCAGAGAGCAGCGGAGGCGGCGCGGGGCGTCTGCGGGGCTGCACAGCGAGGGCTGGGTGACCCATCCACACGTCCTGTAAATGATTCCATCTTGATTAAAGAGTCAGAACTACACAGAAAGGAAGTCACAGCAAGCATTCTATATATAAACAGACTGTATCCACATAGTTTATTTCTCACAGTTCTCCTGACAATTGAACATTATTTAAGAACATACTGTATACACAGATAAGAAGAAACATACAAAATGTTTTAAATGATGCACAACAAAATCCAGCAGTATAAAAGAATGCATGTGAACCCTTGCTCACTGCTCAGGCTAAATTTAATCACTGTTTAAATAGTAATAAAAATACAATCTTTCATGGATCTTGTGCAGACTACAAAAGAGGAAAAATTATTACCATATATATGATTTATATTAGGCAGTTTTCTTTGATGAGTTGCACTAACAACTCCAAATACAGAGGCAGAAGGCTGTGTATTTTATTTTAAAGGAGTTAATGTTGAGTATTAGAGACTTTACACAGTTACTAGCACTGGCACTTTTCACCATATTTTGTACACATCACATGATCATCTTATATAACATTACATTTAAAAAATATATCTGAGTGACAATTTTATAACATTCACACACCATGAGCTGGTTAAGGAAGCAATGCCACAGTTGCCCCCTGTAGTGCTTCACTGTTGGTAAATAGAGTTCGTCGTGGTTTTAAAAAAAAAATTTAAAAAATTGAAGGTCAACATGATTAAGCAGCTCTGATTTAATAAAGGCCTGTAGCCAACCATCGCCGAGACAGTGAGTATTTTTAGAGTACAGCCTAGAAGCAAACACTGTCATTGGTTAAAACCTTGCCTAAAGAAGTCAGTTACTGTGCTGAAAACTATTTCACAACAAAACTGCAAGCTACTAAACTGTTTTTATATAAATACTTCATCTCCTCTGGATCTCATTATAACCAAGTTCTTCAAAGCCTTTGGAATTTACTCTATCTTTAATGTGTGCTCTCATTTCTGGCTCACCCTTTTGTATGTTTTTCTTTTGTTTAGATTCACCACCTAAAAGTGACTAATGTGGTGAAAGAAAAGTCTCCCAGTGAAACCTTCTGCACACTAGGAATGTTCAGCTGCTGTTCAGTGATCTAGAACCATGACAGCTCAAAGCTGTAGTTTGACAAGTACACCCAGGAAGCTGTCATGCTGTGAGTGACATTTCAGGGAAAGCAGAGTCTTTCCAAAATGTGCACGGAATTAACAATGGTGCCATTGTTATTTTTCAAAGAGGATAGTAAACCCAAGATGGTAGATCTGCTTCCCATGTCATCTATTTGCTGGAAAGTAGTTTGGGTCAAGATAATTGTAACTGGTGCCCTGGGACATGCAGTAGTCTCTGTCTAAAAATGTCTCTGCTCTGTAAATAGGTTCTAACTGGTGATCTTCCTTATGAATCTCTGTTTCATGCAGACTGCAAGGGAAAGAAAAAGATAACAGTTTAAAAGTCAAATATTTTCCTTATCTTTAACTTTCAGAAACAATGATCATATGAACAGATTCATACCAAATTGGATAGCAATTCATTCATAAAGTCCAATTCCCCCCTCTATTTAACTGTACCAAACCTATCTGTCCACCGTATTAAAAAAAATAGAATTATACATCCAGAATCTGCTTACAAAATGTATCTCCCACAAATAGATGCCAAATTATCTTCCACTTTACCCAACACAGGATATGTGTCCTGTGCTGAAGCGAAGATTTCCACCCTACATAGCAATTATGCAGTAGAGAGATTCAATCTAATAACAAGTTAAGTAGAAGCACAGGCTGCTCACCAGTCAGAACACGAATCACAGAAATCCAAGGACATTTCTTGAGGGCAGTCTTGGCAGTGCCACCGAACACCCTGGATAGGTTCAATCCCGCAGTTATCACACTGTGGAGCAGATGGAAGAGCACTGAGAAGACAGCAGCTGGAGGCACTTCCATTGCTAACAGTGCACACCAAGTCACCACCTGGAAATCTCAAGTGTGTCCGTGTGTTACTGCCAGCCCACGCAGCTGAACTCTCCTCACCATGGACCACAATGTATTCGTGGACAAAAGGTCCTCATTCTCTAGGAGAGGCCCTCCAGAGCCCTGAGAATCCATCAAACTTTTGCTTTGCTTCCCACTTCCCCAAATGCTCCATCTTGGCCCTATCCTGCTCCACAAAAGCAGCCAGGCCCTGCCTGCAGACACTGCTCAGCCTCAGCCGGCTCTAAGAAGTGCTGTGACAGCACAAGAACGTGATGGTTCACACAAGTCCGGCCACACGCAACGTCAGACTTCCCATGGCAGAAGGAAGCAATAAGACCAGAGCAGCAGAGCTTGCTGGGGGCTGCTGGGGGGCTGCAGATCAGGGCACAACAGGGCACACTAATGCACTTTCCAACTCAGGAAATGTAGTAACACATCATGGTTGGGCTGGAACTAAAGGCCAGGTGGCTGGGAAGGAAGGGGAATAATATGTTCAGAGAAGGAAACAGAGGTCTAGAACTAAAACTGAGAAAGACAAGAACTAATCCCAAGAATATCAGAGACAACACAAAAGCTAAGTGCAAGAGTGTGGCATGAAGAGAAAAAAATCAAAGTAGAAACAAAACATGAAAGACTAGATGAAAAATTCACAACGGTATGGAAGAGGGGCAGAAATGCAAAAATATTTGATCAAAAAAAGGAAACCAAGAAAATGGGACTTGCAGACAAAGAGAACTTTTCAAAAATGCAAACTATGAAGAGTGCTGCAGAGATAGGACTGAAAACAAAAAAGAAATGTGGAAAACGAGCCTGTGTTCCCATAGCTCATCCTCTATCCATCTATCAGAACCTGAAGTTCTCTCTCAGCATCTGTGAAACCCACTGGCACAGCAGCTGCTCCTGTCACCGCCATTAAGGCACCCAGGGTTACAAACACCTTACACACAGATCTGCCACAGCTGCATCCCTTCCTTGCACAGATGGCTTTCTGAGTTTGAGCATTGATAATGAGGAGGGACTAAGCAAACCAAGAGCTGTTCTTTGAAAATATCTAGTTCAGAATAATGCTTGAACTTAAAAATTGGCTCCAGTCATCTGAATTTGAGAACCAAGACAGTGGAAAGCCTTGACCTTAATTTTTGTGTTCCAGCTCCCCTATGTCCTGTGAAACAGAAATACTATTATGCCTTTCATTTCATAATGAAGAAAAGAAGTATTTGCAAATTGCTCGGATATTATAGCAGTGAAAAGCCCACAAGGGATTCAATAATTCAATATTCAAAGCACAGGTTGAATAATGTGTAGTAAATGAGGCTGAAGGCTGTGCAGAACCAAAACTGCTCTCAACGGCTGCTTATTAGGTGAGGTCCGTCCAGCCCATGGACTGAATTTCCTGAGGCAAAACAGTACATAATCACCTGATTTCACAGCTTACTATAATGCATAATACAATCACACTCAAATGCAAAGAAACTTTCAAACTTCAAATGCCTGACACTGTGTAATGCCAATTTACTTCTCAGAATAATTTTATGTAGAAAAAGCAGTTTGTTGAAGTCTGGTCTGCCTGATTAAAGTTTCAAATTTTAGGGGGAAGAAAATGCTAATTTAAAAAATCCCCACAAAATGAAATGCCAAACACACCACGCTAACTAAACACAACAAAAATTAAAAGCCCTTTGGTGGTCTAAAAACTTAAATCTGTCAGTATCAACTGACGAGGCTGTCTTAATTTTACAGTCAATTTGAATTGAACCTTGAACTATCCTTGCATTATTATGTAAATAGGTATTAGAAAATAAATCTATCTCTGTAATGCTAAAAACCCCTGTTCCAACAGTTACAGCAACCAGTTAGACACAAAATCCCTTGCAAACCAGAAAATAAGATTTCGAGAACGCCCTTTCATGTTGCCTATTAATGGTTGTTACTAGGACAATGCTTCAGTTTAACTTAATGTTTATTTTCTAAATTTTACATAAATATTATTTTATGTCCTTGCTTCAACTTCTGTCAGTTATCACTTGATAAGATTGTGAAGTTGCTACAAAACAAAAAAAAATTATTAATCTATTACTCTTATCCAAAATCTCTGTCCCTTCTTTCGCCCCAGGTGGAGGCAAAATTACTCCAAATTCATAATCAGAAAATTGTCATTAATGAATCATTGTCAAAACAGAATGTAGTGTCAAATGAAATTCTATCATGATTTAACAAGGCTCCAATACAAGCTGTATTTTCATAATGTGGTGAGAAAAAGACAGAATGTTTATTAATTTCCATATAACATCAGCATTCAGTGAAAGCTGAGCTACCAGAAAGAGTGAATTACGTGGGCTGTTTTTCTTAAGGAAAATGAGGGAAAACAGACACAGTGAACAAGAATTAAGGAACGAAACCTGCTGTATTAAACAAAATCTTTTCAGGAAATTCAAACCACATCCTCTTGGAAGACTTCTAAATTCCACTGAGTAACAGAAGAACATCTCTTGCACTCACCTTAAATCCCACATGCTGCACAAACCCACTTTCTGCATGCATCTGCTGGAGTTTCTGTTTCTTCAATTTTTTAAACTCTAACAGTTCTTTGTATTCGGGCAACTCTCTATATGTTACTGGAATACTCTCTTCATCCTGTTTGACGTAAAAAACCCCAGAAAAATATTCTTACTGTAAGAATAGAGTAACTAGTAAGGTATATATTTCTTCCATAAATCACTATGTGTGATTAATAATGTTTAAGAAAATGATGGCAATATATTCTAACATACTGGGAAAATATTTTTAAAAACCTAACACCCATACCCAGGACTAACTTCTTACCTTTACTGGTAAGAATAAAATGTGATGAGAAGCACCATGCCATGACTGAAGGAGCAGAACTTCCAGAGTTATCCAACTCCTTTATCCCTCTACTATCTCTTAACAGCTTATAAAAACAGACTGCTATTTTTCATAAATTATGAAGCAGTTTGTCTCCCTACAGGCCAGCGCCGACATCTTGGCCAGAGATGTCAACAAATGGTTCTCTCTTTTACAAAGACATGCAATTTCTGTTTTTTCTCACGCAGTTTCCTTCAACAAAGGTTGAAGATCTGTTACGAAAGGTCAGAAGCTCTAATTCTAGTTCAGATGCTCATTTCAAGGTAATGATTTTATTGTAGCAGCTGTAGTTGGTAGATGTCACCTGTTTTCAAAGATGACAAGTCCTCACTGATGGAGAGGTTTTCACATCCTGCACCAACAGGAACACTCAGGTAGGGAAAACAACTACAACTACAAGACAGTGATTAAAATTCTTCTAATCTAGCCTAAATATGTAATTTCCATTCCTTTTTATGAATCTGTGAAGACTGAAGATTCTGTATTATTTAGTAAGTTTATTAAAGGAAGTGAAGAAAAGAGGCTTTATTACATTTCTGAAAGGCCTCATAAATTATTTAATTGTAATTATGAACCTGTATAAAGGACTAGACTGCAAACATTCAGAAAAGTTATGGTTGAATGACACGACTCAGTTGTGTAGTGATAAGCTGCATTCTCTTAAATATAAGGGAATTGACTCACCAGGGATTCACCTTCCATGCAATCTCAAAAGCTTTTCTGAGAAAAACTGCCTGTCACAAAATGACTGTATACTGAATAAAGTATGCTTTAATAACTCCCTGTGTGGACAATTCATTCTGGAATAGAAAGTAGATGTGTTCTAGAATAATTAGACTACTCACAAACTTAAGAAATCATAACTGAAAAGTAAATGAACTCTGTTAGGAATAGTGGGTCCTCACTTGGAAATAACTCATTCATACCAAAATATAATTTTTCAGGACTAGTTATGACTGGTAATAATCAGGCAAAATTTTTTTGTCTTTACACAGAAAAAGCATGTGGTAATTCCACTGCGAAGTCAAAGAAAACAATTTTCCTCCTACACTGCTTTTCTTCTGCACCATGATGCAAAGTATTTTTCTCCAAGACAGCGACTGTCACTACGAGATCTGACTTCTAACACTAGAGCAGAATCCTGTATGTTCATTTTGAATACAGTTTACAACTCCTTTTTGCTTCCAAATTGCTTTTATTTTGCACTGACTGTGGGAATCTTTTTGGTAACTGAGCTCCCCTGTGTCTACCTCACTGAAAGCCACAACTGTATCTATCTGGAAATGGTGCTCTAGTGAAGAAAGAAAAGATTATGCCAAATTTAAAAAAAAGAAAAAAAAGTCTGTGTGTGTGTGTGGCACATGTCCACTATTATCACTGCAAAAATGTGAAACAGTAACTTCTGTCTAAATAAAAATAAATTGCGGTTGATTTATGGTGCCTACATTAATTATTAGTTAGGACACCAGGGCAAAACCAAAATGTTTCAGAAAACTGTTCAGAACAATTAGAAAATATGTATTTAAAAACAATACAGGACAAAAGCATGTTAGCTCAAAACTAGCTGCATTGCATCTCTTCTAATATGCATTTTGCTTTCCACGCCTTTTAAGATCGTTATTGGAATATGCAAAGTTATCAGGAATGTCTGTGGTTGAGCTGAAGGATCATCAGAGAGAGAACACGAAGCATGAGTGAAGATGGAATTTAAGACTGGGAAATAGATAACTAAATTTAATAATTAAGGAAGACTATGCAGTGCAGGGAAAAAAGTCAGTAAAGAAAATGAATGGACTTATAGTGGGTGGCCTCAATACTTGTGTTATGCAACATGCTTTTCACACACAAGATGTCACTAGGCTCACAAGAAAAATAGAATTAAAAAGTCAGGTTCTTTAGTCTAAGCACAGGAAAACCACAGTGATTCACACCAGCTGTGAAACTTGCCCAGCTCCCAAGCAGTACGATATAGTCCCTCTGTGATTCTATATGGAAATGGGATCAACATATGTCTAAATTCTTGCTGTATTATTGCATGGGATAAATTAGGAAAGTAGCACACACCATGATGTAGCAATTCACTGGGTTAGGATGTCTACTAGAATTTGCCGCTAAGAATACATAAATATGCTTGTTGATTGACAATTCAGTCTGTTAGTTCACACCTTGAAGTGGATTTTACAAAATACATAATTAATTCAGCCAGTAAAAGACAAAAAAAAGCAATTATGCCAATAGCATTTGAATTTTACCAGGGCTCTATGTAACCTTTCTAAAACACATCTTTAAACAGAATCCCAACTATATCATTTACATAATTTTCAAACCTCTCTTGTGCCACATCACTTTTAAAAAATATGCAACTAAAACCTCTTCAAGCTATTTCAGGACAAAACTGTTCAGGACTTACAGACTTCCTTCCTGATTTGGTCTGAATTTTTTACTGTTGGAGGCTGTTATATTAATGATGTATTTATAATTCAAAATGGCTCATGAATCTTATTACAATTTAATACTAACTTGATGGTATTTTATGGTGAAGATGCCTAATCCTCTAGACACTAAACAAGGTCAAAGTGACAGCAAGCAAGACATTCTGTGATTGATTTAAATGACGTACCGATACTTCCTCTTCTGCTGCAGTATCCATATGGCTGTGAAAACTGCATCTGTCATCATCTTCATCCATATAAACTGGAGGTTCATGAGATGTCATAAAAGTTGAAGGTTTGAAAAGATGTTTATTTAAAGGATGTTGCCGTCTACTTGATGACTACAGTGAAAAAATGGTATATTTTTAAAAACATTCCTTGGCTATTATTTAAAAAATCTTAATTGATAAAACTTTGCTTGGACTTTGTTCTTTTGCACTAAATAATCTATCATATTTCCAGTTACTTTTACTTATATCTCTGTATCATAGCCTCCCACAGCTGGAGTTCTTCTCTTTCATAACACATGGAATCAAATGAACAGTGCAATACTTTGGTAAAAATGCAGCAAGAAAGAGCCCTTACCATAAAGCCCCTACCCTCTAAACAGGTGAGACTGACAGCGCGAGTAAAACAAAGTAAGGCTGTTACAATTTTGAAGACTGAGGACCAGAGAGCAAAAATATTAAAAAACTTCCAATGGTGTGAGACTAAGGCAGTAATTTTGCACAGGTCCAAGAGCCAAAAGATCCATGCTTGACACTCATCAACTTCTTGTATTTGTGCCTTAGAAAAAAATCCGAGTCTAGACCTACTGTCCTGGTGCAGGAGAGATAAAGCAATTCATTGCACCAAAAAGAGAACTCTAAGAGTTAGAAAGAACTGCTCCCTGAAGGTTCTTTTTCATTGCCACTGCATGAAAAAGGAACCTAAAAAACATTAGGTGAAATAAATTACTCCATTAGTGCACATCTAGAAACTTTCAACTTTAATGCTGTCTGCAGGTAAGAATGCATGCTAGTTTTAAAAGGCACTCAGCCCCTATCAGTTATTCCCCAGTTGGAGAATATTAAATATCAAAAAAAATAATTTGGGGTAAACGAAGCTGACTCAACCCCTTACTTAGCTACTTTCCAGACCAGCATTTTGACATTTAATCCAAAACTTACATTCCTCAACTTTAAAAAAAACCCCGAGAGTGTGAATCAAAACCGTAAGCATGAAAAGTGTTTTTTCTAACAATCATAAAAGAGAGGATTGTTTTACACTGTGCCTAGCTGCTCATACAGCTAAAGCAAAAGGAATACTTGGAATAGTTAGCACTTTCTCCTTTTTTTAGCAAGAGTTTTTATCCCAAAAGGTTCCTATTTCAGTTACAAACCTGTAATACTATAGTACAACCCTTTATCTCTAAAGAGGGATTCAGTCTCTAAAGAGGGATGTAGCATTATTTTATAGTTGTGCAGTTTAAAAAGTAAAGGCACAGATGACACAAATTATTTAGATGGAATACATCTATGCAGACAGAAGTATCACAAGGAATTGAGATTAGCTCTGTTCAATCTTAAGGGAAGAGATGAAGTCTGTAGTAACAACTGGAAGGTGGTACCTCTCATCTGCAGAACTACTACATTGCAAAAAAGAAAAGAATTTCTTCTAAGACTAATGTACTATACCCATTGTGTTGAAATTTTCCACCTTCTGCCTTATGATCACCAGCTACCTGTGTTTTGGTACTTTTATGGTTTCCCTTAGGACTTCAAACCACTCTAAAATAATTCCATGTATAGATGGTATTTCAGCTTGAGCTGACAAAATTTACATTTTCTGTTAACAGAAAACAGATCTGCATTCAATACTAGATCTGGAGTCAGGAAAGGAAAACTGTGCCTGTGCTTACACAGCAGCACTGCCATGCATAACAGTGCTGTGACCTACAAATCGAATGAGGATTTGAATTCTCTTCTTCTGGTGAAGAATGAACTAAAATACTACTTAAAAGCAGACAGTTAAAGATCATTTTCCCTATGGGAAATATATCTCTAGGTTAAGCTTAAGAGCAGGTGCACTAATGATATTTCATAAGGACTAAATTGAAAATGATAAGCCATAATTGAAGAACTGAATACTGGAGTCCTAAATCTCTGATCCAGTTTTATTTTCACCAGCAGCAGGTAATGGTTATACAGGAAAATAAACTGATACATCCTGCTTAATTTCCTGTATCATTTGTTAGAAGAGACACACATCATTTGAGTACATATACAAGGTAACTTCAACAAGATGTTCAAGAACTGAACAGGCTTCTCACCTCTCTAGTAACCATTTTATAAAAGCATCTTGGACAATCCCCATGGAGAAATGCAAGTATTTTCTTGGGAAGCATCCCTTTGGACACAAATCTTTAAATTAAATATATCTATGTTTCTTATTTTCCCATAGGTATGTGCTTTAAGTATTAGCATCCAGTTTTCATACTTCTATTACTGGCAATAAAGCAGACACACACCACAGTTACAGAGTATGTGTACACTCAATATAAAAATTAGGACAAGCATAACACAAGCATGACCCAGGCTTCCAACAGCTCTCGCATTTCCTTTCTGCCACATTCTGTTATCTCCACTGGAAACCTGGGAATAACTAACCTGGTATGGTGCTGTCAATCTGTGCTCTAAGTACACAGCTCTGTTAGCAGACTGAGAGCTCAATTCCTCCATATATACTGTTTGATTTTTCCTCTGCTGTATTTCTTACACAGATACAAATATAACACAGGGATGCTGCTTAATACAAACCAGGGCACAACGACCTTACTCGTATGACCTTGCAATAAGGATGTGAATCATACTTCAAAAACTGATGTAAGTATTAGATATGTTCTAGATAGAAGCCTAAGAAAAATCTGTATGATGGGAGCATTACTGTATGCATACTTTACTTGCAGTATGAGAATAAGAATTTTAGAGAAATAATGCATCACTCTTGGTTACACTGGGTTTGCCCGCAGTGGGATCACCGTTCAAATTAGTGAAAAATACGGTTAAAATGTCCCACATCAACTGATTAAGTACTCCCACTGTTTATCAAGTCCAGTGGTCTGCTGCCTGGCAGCATTACACACATTCTGTAACGATGGTCTTTCCAAACAAAATTAACAGGAAACAAAAAAAGGTGTGACCAAGGTAATTTGAAGTGGTACAGTGGCATAAAGAACTCAAATAATTATAATTTTCAGAACTAAATTTTCAGTGCCTCTTGAAATCAGCCACACAGTATTATCATACTACAGAAATTAGCCCCAACTGTGTAAGTAATTTGGAATTCTGACAGATGAATCCTCACAGCATTTAAGGTACTTAAGGCATTTAAGAAGCTGGTTTTTTTGTTCTTCTGCCAGAAAGCACTTTTCCAATAGACAAAGGGGCAGACAGAGTCACGTCTGCAGCTTCCCTGCCTCTGTTTATAGAGCACAATAGTAGATTAAAATCCTGGTCAAATTAAAATGGTATTACCATGATGGATGGCAAACGGGAAAGCCTCCAATACAAGCACTTACTGTTTGCAGTAACTTCAGAGAACATGAGGAGACAACTAAGGGTGTGTAACATTTTACATTATTACACAGGAACCGTGGCAGATCTTTGTATCAACCCATGGACAGCAACTTTTGTTTCCAACCTTTCCAAGAACCAAATCTGCAAGTTTGCCTTTTTGTAGAATCAATATAAAGTTTACTCTATTCTTTATCAGAAAACATCAGAGACACCTGGATGCAAACCAGCAATGTTACTCCACAAAATGCCACTGTAAGGGGTTTCGAAGAAGTTTTGTAAATACCATGGAAACAAAAAAAAACCAACCTAAATCCAACAAATAAAACCCCCATGAAACCCGAGACTGCCCTCTTCTACTGCCTATGGTCCTTATTAGTACCCAAGAGCATCTTAAAGATTATTTAAATCAAAATATGTGACTGATCTGCACAGAAATTTAGTCTTTTCTTTCGCAAATTAAGATTTTTTTGGGACCATATTTTTTTCTCATCCATTCCAAGATCAGAAACAGCACTGTATTTTAATGGACATTTCAGTCTTAAGCCTATGCTTGAGCTAATTCAGCATGCTCAGTTATACATAATTTTCTATGGTTTTATTAATTAGAAGATTACTGTACAATATGAATTACAGGGCTTCTTATCTTCTTGCAACAGGGTTTTCATTATCACTTCCTGATCACTTATAGTAAAGTTACAAATGAGGAAGAAGTACCCCAAGACCATCATCCTACCACCCTGTTAGTTCAGCCTGCAATCTGAACACTTCATGTCCCCAAGAGCTGTCAGTGTGAAACCAGAATTATCATCTAATTCACTCCATAATGCTACTGACAAACGAAGAACATTACTTCACTAAGTAACTTTATTAAAAGTATTAATGATTCTGACTTAACTAGCACATAAATGAAAACAGAAGTACAGAATTCTGTAAAATTGTCTCACCTTTTTGGAATATAAATATAAGTTTGGAGTTCTTCCTGGAACTGGAATACCAGCTTTAGTCAGTTTAATAAAATATTTTTGCACTCGACTGGCAACCTAGAAAAAAACAACGTGCAACAACTCAATGTCAAATGAAATGTAACTAGTCTTCACTCCAAAGTATTGCCACGATTGCTACATTGATTATGAATATTAGGAAAAGAAATCCTCTGGATTCTACTCTGTGACAACTACTCTAACTGGTACCTATCTTGCAGTGCTGCATTTGTACTATTTCCAGATGCTTTGACAGCTTTCAGAGAAAAAAATTACCTTTCTTTAAACATACACAGAAAATCTTGCAAAAATTGTGACAGAAAGAACTTTAGTAGTTTGGTTCCTGCTGCAGCTATACTCATTCTTAACAATGCCAACTGTTATCCACAGCTAGCAAACAGAAAGCAGGTCTCCATTAATGAAATAAGTAAGCATGCCTATTTTTTCAGGTGTGGAGAAATAAAGATACAATCAGAAGTGAGCTAATCTTATATACCGAAGTACTTAATTATACTTTTATCTGAAAGCACACAACTGAAATAAAAGAGATTAAAATACTGTAAACGTAGAACATCAGCATTTCTTACTTCTGATCAAAATGCAGAAAATTCATTTTGGGGGAAAAATTCCAGCAAGTCAGATGCAGAAATACTTGGTGCGTCCTCATTTGTATCCTTTTGTGGATCTCAGCCCCAGTACAGAACTAATTCTTCTGTCTGTGATACTTACATGTCTGCCCATTCTAAAGTACTGAGGTGCAGGAAATTCAGCACTGCAGTGTAACTCAGCCTGAGCACAGCTGGTGTCACTACACTTGCCGTATAGAATTAAATGTGTGCTGTCAAAATCTAATGAACAGTTAGGTCTGTCAACTTTGCCATGGGCTTTGGGGCACATTTAACGTTCTGTATTCCAGATCCAGTGTAAGGGTAACATTGTTGTTGGTGAAATGCAGGCCCTGCTGTTACATTTTATACATGAAGTGATTACTGAAAATACACTGAATTTTCTTTACTGACATTTAAAAAAAAAAAGTAAAGACAAGGGATTACTTCTCAAAGTGTTTTACATGTTACCTGCTTTGCTGTTCTATTTCCCAGTTCATCTGCTATCTTCTGCCACCGTCGGGACTCTACTTCCTCTGGTGGATACTTCAAAAGCAATTGCTCGAGCTTTTTCTAAATCAACAGTGAAAAGGAATAAATACATTTTTCCTAGTACAGGTATGAGCTGTCAAGTATCTAAATACATGTGACTCTGATCTCCCAGGTGCTATAAACATTATTACACAATTTGCTTTTATGCTCATGTATGTTACCACAGCTACAAAATTAAAGCGTTTCCTGTTACCTGTTCCTCTACAGTCCACAGCTGGTTAAAAGTTTCAGGTTTGGTCTCATCGCAAAGTCGCCCTCTTATCATCTGCTCAAATACAGGACATAAAATGGAATATGTGTTTAGAAAAGTTATAGCTGGGATAATTGATTTGAACCCTCTTCCCACTTAAGTTAAACCAAAACCAAACCAAAGCATGAACCAAACCATTTCAAAACAAAATTTGCCTAAGCTAAAGTTTAGTTCCCGGATTTGAGGACAGGAATGGCATGTCATCCATCACCAAAATGAACATTTGAAGACACAGTTAAGATATTCACATTCCATACTGAAAAGATGCAAAAAAATTAAAAACCATTATTTTGTAATTTTTTTCTTTCCTTTTCAACAACTACCTGTGGACGACTGTTTGTGGAACCTTCTGGACCATCACTTAAAGGCAAGACAGAGTATGAAACAGACTCTCCATCCTTCTTGGGATCCAAAGGACTTTTTGGTCTTGCAGGTATACCTACTGTAAGCAACACAAAGGAAGAACTATAAAACTTCCACACCGGTCATTTCCTTCTTGTAACATATGCCCACTTTCTTTTACCTTTGTCAAAAATCAGCTTCACTCTCCTACTGTTTCGTTTTCGGTTTTTGAATTCTCTCTCAAAGTTTCCAAGGCTAGTGGTGTATTGGTCCCAGGCAATCTCAGGGAGCTGAACAACTCTCTGAGGAAATGGAAGACCCATATCAACCTGAAAAAAACAAGAATGAAAAGTAAAAAGCAGTATTTAATGCAATCACTTTATATCCAAACAAAAACCTACAAATACTGAAATGCTACAAAACCCAGTGCTGCTTTTTATTTGACAGAAGAATGGAAAACCAGAATTTTTGAAGTGCCATGCAGCGCACAGTTTTTTTTAAAGAGAAGGTGAGATCTTTCAAGAATAATACACAACAGTGGATATAAAATATGCAGCGGCACGGTCAATGATGGCTTATTGAGCATAAAGCTGTAAAGTGTGCATTTCACAGCTGAAATCAGATGTCTGACACTTCAATACCCTGTTTCTGACTGTCCTTTATTAAACATATTGTTAGCTCAGGATCTGTACCTTTCTTAACCCAAGAACCCAAAAGACTCAGAGTTTTATCACCTGATAAACCTCAACTCCTCCCATCAGGGAAATCTATGCCTATTTTGCACTGATTTTGCTGTCTTCTGTATAGAACACAACTGTTGCAAAGCTCACCTCTTTATTTAAAGGTCAACTCCAAGACTATTCCTTTGGTCCTTTTTGGACAAAAATACACCAGAGTACTTTAAACTGTCATTAATATTTCCCCATACAATGATTATCACATGCAACACTCCTACGTCACGCATGCTACTAACTCATCTCAAAACTTAACAGAAAGACAACTACTGAAACGAAGGGGCTTACATCGGACCTAGGTGTCTACAAAGCTAGAAAAAGAGAACCATAACTCTATTTTTCACTGAAATACATGCTGCTATCAGACTAGAAGGAAACTCTGTTTGCCAGTGGTAGATGCTGCAGTGATAAAGGATTCAAGCTGAAAACATTTTTTCAGTATTCTTGTTATGAGAGGGTTTTTTTAAAACTTGAAAAGAAAATGTTTCCTTATAGAAATGGATTCTCCTCTATCAGACAATATTCTGTCACCTGTAACTCAGGTGTATGTGTTCTAGTGTTTACTCTGGGTTTGGGATATAGACAACATTTCATGCTCTTTAAACATACCCTACCAAATTCACCCAAAGTACAACATTTCAGTTCTCAAATGAGAAAGATCAGAAATTTTTCGTCTGATACTTCCAGTCACCTGTAGATTTCAAGTTGTCTTAAAACACCTACACTACAAGTAGAAATTTCAGAATTACATTTCTACATACCAAAAAAAAAAAAGGAAGCATATCTGATAAAATCATTGAAGACCTATTTCTTACAGATCTAATAAGAAAGCAAAGAGCTATTTTTGCTCAGCAGTTAAATGATTTAAACTCATAATTGTTATGCCAAGTATATATATCTATTCTCCAATTTCTAGAGATGATGAGTTACTAGTTATTAAAAAAAATTCCAAGTAAGACTTAGGAAAAGTCCATAGAAATACCTTCTTCTGGAGTCTTTCCACAAATCCAATAGGATCTTTCAGTGCTTCTCTCTGGTGTCTGCCTAAACTTTCAAGATCTTGAACTGCTTGAGTACGTTGAGCCTCGAGTACAGCAATCGTCTGTAACAGTCTCTGATAACTACAGAGACAAAGGAAAACATCTCACTGCATTTGCCTTTAAAAGTGACACCCCCCACCTAAACACTAGCCATGGTTATCTACCAGTACCTACCAGATTTCATAGCTTATCTGAACCATTTCATAAACATTTTTACTGAATTATACTAAAAATATATTAAATTTATTTTAGGAGTAGATGAATTTATATAAACCCATAATGAAAAAAAAAATTAATTCGCCAGTGGTTTCCTTTAAATGCAAATTCTATAGTAGCTGAAACAATATGGTGTCAGGGACAACCTATATTCATATTCTCAACAGGCGTAACCAACAAGCTTTGTTTACAAAGTTAAAAACACCACAAACAAAATGAGCTGATTTGTCTTCCACTTCAACATCAGCTTCCTTCTACCCCAATACAAGTGACTACCACAGAATTTTAACATTTCACTCAACCATCCAAACACTGGACAGGAATGGCTTAGAAACACAGCATTTTGCAGAAGCCCCACGTTAGAGCAGAACATGAGAATCATTATTGAAATGTAACAACAAACCAAGGAATAAGTAATTTGCAAAATAAATTCAAACCAGATTCCCCTAAGAATACAGAAGCTGAATGAAAATGTCAATGTTCCCTCAGACGTGCCACCCCAGATTCACAGACAATTTGGACTATTTAACAGACACAATCGAGTCTCACTGATGTGACTGTCACACCTGTACCCAGTAATGTGTGCTTTCCAAACTGCGTTTGATAAAGTTAACTCACACTCAGGAAATCATATGACATTTTAACACACCCTGTAAAAACCAGTTAACTCCATTTAATACCTTTTATTAGCTTTAAAGTTACAGTTGCACACTTCAGTTTCTGAAATCCTGTAGTTACCCATGGCCCCTGTTGTTGCAAATTATTATCTATCAACTTTCTTCATGAAAATGTTCTCTGACATTTAATATTACAACTATAATTCAGTTCAGCACAAAATACACACACTAAAATCAGGTAAGAGCTGTTCACTACTACACTATTTCAGTAAATTTTCTTTCTGTTCTCTTATTGCTAAAACAAAGACAAGCCTGGCACAATGAATTCCATGGATGAAATAGAAAAGATCCACAGGTTACTGACATAATTCAAGTTTTTCAACTGACTGCACTAGTAATTGGGTAAAGCTTTAAGTGGAGGGAAGTAAACAATCTTAAGGCAAAATACAGGCTTTGTACCTTCAAATATTTAAGTTTCTACCAGGACATTAACCTGCTGCCTCTCCAATTTTCTTTCCACTCAAATGTAACATTTGCAAACATAAAATATAGCTATGTTTTCTGAAGTTTGAAACTAAAATACTGAGCCTGTTTAAAAACAATAGGACATGATTCTGTTATGAATTATTATGCACATTAGTCTGCACATATTCAGGTTTACATGGAACTAAGACCTAAAACACTTGTTTAATAAGCCATTAATACTGAACAGTACTGAATATTTTCACTACTGGGAAAGTGCTCCAGTTTCTTCTAATCAAAATAATTCTGCATAAAACGAGATAATTAATGTACCTATTCTTCAACAGGTGAAAAATAAACTTCAGAAACAGCTTACAAAAGTGGTGACAGCACATCAGAACTGGCCTGAGACAACAGGCCAGCTCAGGTTGTTCCAGGCTTACAGGAGCCACCAACCGTGGAATGAAGATCTTTACTCAGCCCTTACACACAGCACGTGCTTGGGCAGCTCTGCCTGCACCTCTGAGCCCTGGAGGCTCCAGGGACATCAAACAGGCAGGATGCCAACATCCTGATGTAGATGCAGCTGTAACAACACAGAAGAGCTCAAGGACACCTGGGGAGAGGATTTACCCTGGACAACAAAATGCCTGTTTCCATCAGCCGGTGCCCAAACTCGTGTTAGCAGAGCCACAGTAACAGAGGCTCAGCAGCGTGCACGAATCTGCATCTAAGAAAAAGGCAGGTATATTTAACATTTTTTTCTTGAGCCATTTTACTTCATTTATTCAAACTGTATTTAAGCAATTGATTTTCTAAATGAAATTGGAAGAATGTAATAATTTCATTTAAAACATGTAAATACATAGAAGTAAAAAGCAACCAAATGTTGGAGATTTAAATGAAGCGATAATTTAATGCTGATTCACATGTGTAAAGGGAAGGATGGAATCATCTTAATGAGGTAGCCTTCAATAATTTAGTCTGAATAGAAAGATGAATTTACATTTCAGGAAAAATAACACAAACACAAGAATATTCAACTTCAGTTACCTCCTTCATTAAAATATTCATGTGACCTCACTGAAGTGGTCTTCGTGGAATTAAGTAAAAATACAAGAATGTCAGGATCATCCAAAAACATGTCATATGATACTGATCTGTGACTAGAGTAACATTATAATGAAATAACTGAAGAGAAAAAAGGGGTTTTTGAACCATCTGTTCAGACAAAAAGGTTTCCCAGCACTTTTTTATCCCTCTGCTAAGAAATGGATTAATTTGGAGCTATCTACTTTAACTTTCATATTCCGTTTTTATGAATTAATATATTCTGAAGCCCACAAATAAGACTGCAGTTTTATCAAGTGAGTATCAGAAGTACTGAAACACACAAAAATGGGAATTTGGGGATCTTCCATTGTCTAGGAAAAAAAATTGAAATACTAGTTCTGAAATACATAGTTTGCTCCATATTCTGGTACTTCAGACTTGCTGCAGAACTGCATTCTAGCCAAACCACTGCACATCCCTTTCGACTTCAACAGTACTTTTTAGTGAGCTGTATGTCTGCAAATGTTAAGTTTCGAACAACTACTATTTCCACAGGCTCTCTGGTTCTATATGACTGTAATAAAGCCAAGTATTTCTCTGAAAGAGCAGCAAGCTAAATAATAACACACACACTGAGCCCCTTCTTGAAGCGTCTGTCTATTCTGGCCTCTTAGTCTCAAACGCTACCATAATGCTTCTGCTGCATTACATAAAAGAGATTATGTGAATAATTTCCAGGACTATTAAAAAAAAAAACAACCAAACAACCAAAAAATCCCCCAGAACCCCCAAAACAAACCAAAACAACAACAAAAAGAGGTGGCTGACAATTTTGCTCTCTATTTTTCCAGGCTCTTTGTAAGTAAGCACAATTCTGATCCAAACTACCTCCTGCAGTTGTGTTAAAATTGTCCAAAATTGAAAAAGTCTAATAAAAGAGAAAACAGCTCACTAACCTGCTGCAAAACCAGCTCCATCCTTCAATGGGGTACTCAAAGAGCAACCACCTCTACATCATCCAGCTACAGCTACATTATTTTCTCTGAAAGATCTGTCAGGAACTACCAAGGAAAATTATCTCACATCCTTTGCCAAAACCAAACACTCTGGAGTAAACTCACAGACAGGTCCCGTCCACTGACTGAAGTTACACCTTCCTCAATGCTAAACATTCACTTATTAGCACATACAAAACCCAAAGCAGTTGTCTTTGCAGGAAAACTTCCACTCCAGAGAATGTAATTCTGTTTCCACAATCCCAGTATTGAAACACTCTTTGCAAGTTCTTAAATCATGTTGATTGCCAGAAATCTTCCAGATGAACACTCGAATAATTAAGTTCAGTACAGAAACAGCTTCAGTATCTCTACTGAAAAACCTTGATTAACACTGGGTTTTGAGGGACCAATATTTAAAAAAGGAAAGCTCCTGCTTACAGATTGACACTGATCAGCAGGAATTCCTGCTGATTCAGTTTTTCTTTTCCAGTGGTAAGTACTCCACTCTTTTGGACTGCTCCATGAAATAATTATCACAGAGCAGAGCCAGATTTCTGGAAGTCCTGCCATAAGCAATTAGTTCTTACACAATTAATTTCCATGAGTCTTGTTCTAACAGTGATTAGGGACACAGCAGCCTCCTCTCTTGCCTGTGACAAAACTTGAGAATAGCATTGCCTTAATGAGACCTATGTCCATTCTGATCCAGTTTACTGAGATCTACTTTCAAAATGCTTTTCCCCTCCATTCTTTCCATTCCAATTGCATTTACATTTCCAAATCAGAGTACCCAGTCACATCACAGATTTCAGTTTCTCTCTGTCAGGACCTAACAGCAACCTTTAGAGAACACTATATGAATAGGAATCAATCTGCCTTAACAACTGCATGTTTCTTAAGCTAAATCTTGTTTTTTTATACTAAATGACTTGGTACTGACCTGTAAAACAGGCCACATTATTCACCATTTTTAAATAAATTAATTTTTTACAGTAGGAGTCTGTCAGTCAGAGAGTCCCTCCAGTTTCAGCAGGTTTCCTCTCCCTTGAAGAGAAGAACATACTGTACTTTAAGCCTTAGTTGAATGAGTGATATGAGCAACTGATACTACAAAATGAAGATTTTAACTTTTAGGTACCTAAATCAAATTAGTGGGTGAAATAAAGTGGCTGTTGATAGCATTCACACCAATCAAAAAAAAAAAATTAACTCAAAATCAATATCCAAAATCACTTGAAATTACTTCGGCAGCTATACTTGCCTTACATCATTCAGTACCCTACAAAGATATGTACTTTGATGCCTAATTAAAAAGAATTGATTTATCCTCTTGACTTCTAAAATGCTATGCAGCTGGTGGTCATCAATTTCCACTCCCAAAACTAACTGCGCTTCTCCAGTTATATACAGTTCACAGGATGTTAAAATGTACAGTACCGTCAATTTTGGGGGGCTCTGACACTAAAAATGTGTACCATAATTTAAAAATACTCATTAGTTCTCATGCAGGTAGGAACTGTTTTACATGAGGGTGTACTCACATCTCGTAATAAAACACAGCTGAAATATATATATAGAAAAAACCTTGTTATTTTGTATTTCCAAGAGCTGTGACACAAAACTGGTTATCAGTCACCGGGAGGATTTGAGCAAGTCTTTGTTTCATTGCCATCTGCTGGCACTCCAGCAAAGTACAGATTATCACCTGCTCTCCCATACCCAGGTCATTTATTACTCTGGAATTTTGTCTACTAACAGCAATTTTTAAAAAATCCCTTATTAGATGCTAAGATGAGAAAGTACTGGATATTAAACATGTTCTCAGACTGTAAATTATGTAGGAAAAGGGAAACATTAATTGCGCTTAGAATTTCTAAGTCACCCAAGGAGCTGTAGTTGAAGAGATTGGATCCCTGGAGAAACCTGTGAACCAGATCAAACACAATCCTGCCATTTCAAAGAAGTGTAGGTTTTTTGTTTGGGCTTTGTTTGTTTGAGTTCAGAAATAACAGAAAATGCTCCCAGCATTTGGGAGCTGAAATCTTTGCCAGTGTCACAATACAGTAATTTTAACACTGCAGAGTTTCTTGCAAATTATTCTGATGTGTATCTAAGAATTTTAAAAAATCTCCAACTGCACTCGGGAAGAGTCTGGGATTTAATGCTGGACGTGTAGAGCACACAACAGCAATGAGAAAGCACAAGAGACTGATGCAGAATAGCCCTTCTTTGATCTCCCTTCAGAAACAGCAAAGAGTTTCAGGGCATAATCAATAAGAGCAGACATATATCAACCCCTGTCAGGACTTGTAAAAGCACCTTTGCCTGGAGGAAGCAGCATATGGTGGGTTTTTACCTACCTAATGCTTAGACACTATGACCAAGGTAATCTACTTACATACAGCCTTTTCTGCAAGGCTGTATGTAAGTAATGTACAAGGCTGTAAATTGCTTTCTACTCCAGCTTAACCTCTTTACACATACTCTCATTTACTGTACTTTCACTATGCATATTTAACATTCATACTTCAGACCTTTTAAAGTATTTCAAAGGTAAGTAAATAATTAAACTGCATCTCTATGTTATACATTAAACAACTAAAGTACACATTAAATGGCTTCTCCAAGTCTACTGTGCCAGGAATGGAACACAAGCACTATTTCTGAATGTCACCTCACACCTATTTAAAACAAAACAGAACTAACCCAAAAACCACATTTTTAAAGGACATTTTTAAAAACCCAACAAATCCCAAGGCAAAATAGAAAAATCCTCCTGCAGTAATTTACCTGGATGCAAGAGAACCATTTTCCACTCAAATTTTACCTTTTCTTTCAACTTTCACAGCTTCAGATTTTGTGTTTCAAGCACCTGAATAGTATTTTAATAGTTATGAACTTGTGATGTCCCCTTCTTTTTTAAATTCTTAACTCTTCCTCAGAAACAGAACACCCACTCATACATTTCTATAGGCTTCATTCTTGTCAAGAGCTGTCCAACATACTCAGCAGGATTTAATATTAGCTGTACAAAAGCACCCTTATCAAATACCCACATTTCCAGCAACTTCTCAGAATTTTTAGTAGCAATTAGGTCTCTGTGCCTCTCAAGAAACATGGAACTTGTTACAGTCTCGTCAACAAAACAGCATCCATCAGTCCTCCTCCAGTTAACACAGTTTAATACAGCCTTTTGATACTCTTCTGACAGCACTCTAAACCATTTGTGTGCAGGACAGCGACATTCAGTAGGGAAAAAGATACAGGTCCCTGTCATTCCTCTATTTTCCAGGCTTGAATTGACATAAGATAATGACAGTAAAATTGTGTTCTTCACAAGGGGCACAGAAAGAGAGACTGACAGCATATCCCAAACTTCATCTCCTTCCCTCTCATCATCTCTAATGAGAATGGTCCCAATTACTTTACTGAGGGAAAATATCACTCAGATTCCTCCAGCATGACCAGCATGACTTGGATATCCTTCTCTAGAAAGATGCTGGGGAAAGCAACTGTTCAGAAGAAGCTTTATTCCAGAGACAAATAAGAGCGACTCATGTTCCCATGAAACTGACCCAACTGCACAGAAATCCTCTGATAAAACAAGCAGAGAAAGCCGACAACAGCGATTACTGAACTCCTTCAACTCACTCTAAATTAGCTTCTGCAGGTTTTCATCCAAGCAACACACACACATACATTTAATTATTCAGGTACCTATTCTTGCCATAGGAACAAATTATCATATTCCCCTCAAGTATCTGTTACTGTCATATCTGATGATCAGAACTGAATTACAAGAATAAGATCTACAATCATGAGTGGCTGAAAGTCCTAACAACAATACAAAGCATTATTCATCAATACTTTCTGGCTAAAGAAGGGGAAGAAAAGTTAGAAATAAGGAAGAAAATTAGTAAAGTATCTATTTTTATTAGTACTCACTATACTAAACCATGGACAAACACAGCTGGTCCGTGGCTTAGGAAGCATAAAACCATCAAAGGCTGTTATACAAAACAGCAGCAATATTTTTACTTTGAGCTATCCAAAGAAAAATAAAGATGTGCAATAATGAAAAATGAAAAATCAGCGGGCTATTCCTACCAAGAAACAAAGTTTAAAGGAATCCAAACAGTAGGACCTTTCTAACTCTGAAATGCATGTATTGTTGTACCAAAGGAACAACTGTATTGATTAGAACTCACTGCTGACTGAAAGAAGCGTGTACAATACGTACTGCTCATGCAATTCCTTTTTAAAAGATACTGCTGGTCAGTTTTGCAGTTCATGCTGGAGATGCTGTCGAAACTTCATGAAAGAGCAGAACAAAAACTTAAAATTAGTAATGGGGCAATTTCAAGCTGGGTTAGTTAAACTGGACAAACAAAGACACCCACATTCTCAAAGCAAATGGCAGTCACTTTGTTCTTGTCTTCTTGGTGGCATCATTATGCTTACTAATATTTTAGTGATCCCTACCAAGCAGGCAATTATGGTGACATTAATTTATTCCTTGTTCCACCACACAACTTTTACACTGACATAACTGGTATAACCACAATTTAGTCCTTCTGCTTTTAAGGGTCCTTGTGTGTGCAGCCAAAACCACAGCCAGAGCCTTACTCTCCAAACAGCTGTGCTGGGTCAATACATCACTGCCCCATCTTTTCTTGGCTTTCTTGCTCTTTCTTTTAAATCAGGACCATGATTCCTACAGCATTTGATAATTGTTTCCAACTGGTATTTCCTACACCTCAAAACAATTTTTATGGTTTATTGATCCTTAATTTTCCAGTTCAGATGAATTTACTAATGAGCATCCTTAAAAATGGTAAGCATTTCCAAATGAACAGGCAGAAAAACAATTGTCTACATTTTTTTGTATTAGAATAATAGGTTTCTTGTTGCTTGTGGCTGGATTTTTTTATATTTGTGTATTTTTCCCCTCCACTATTTTTGGTCCATGCTGACCAAAGAAATTGGAAAGACAAACTGAATTCTTGTGCATTCTCCAAAAACTGGCAGCTTGGAAAGGAGGTGAGACTATAACTACTGTCTCTACAAGAGACAGGTAGGCAGAATTCAACTGTAACTTGTCACATTCCTCCATCAATCCATCAGCCCACACATCCAGAGGTATCACATCAAGGCAGCCAACAGGGAAACATCTCTGCACCGGAGAGTTCACACTCTCTTCCAGGGGTGGATTGCTGCAACAGAGGACTCTTGGAGGTGAGAACATGGATGGAGGCAGAAAAAGAAAAGGAGGCAAATTCAAGGGGTAAAGGACACAAATCCAAAAGAAATCAAGCTTTGCTTTCCACAGGATGCACTATTTAAGTGAAGACTGCACTGTGTTTGCTGGTGCTGTTCATGGGATTGTGCTGTGGTTGGCAGCAAGATGCCTCTGTTCAGGGAAGAAAAACGAATTTGACCAATGCACTCGACATTTAATGGCTCCCAGAGTGTGCCCATTCCTAGGGAGCAAAAGGCTGATGCAGCACATGCCCAAGGCATTATCTCTTGCAAAGTAAGAGCTCTAGTCTTTACTGAATAGTTTATGTAATTATAAAACATGATTCTATGATTACAATAGTCTTAACTAAACCTTAATCTTTAGTCCTGCAAAAGTTTTGTCATACAACTTTTCCATTGACAAGTATTTATAGACAGAAACCATCTTACAGAACACGATAAAATAGTAATGATGGCAGCAAAAAATTCTCAAAATACTTCATATTTTAAGATGTAGTAAAAGACAAGGATTTCATTCATAAATGCGGTTGCATGCCTGTTACACTGTCACATTTTAGTAACACAATTACCTGCAAAACCAAACTGATGTTGATCAGAAAGCCGTATTAGAAGTTTCTAATTGATTTCCATTGTATCTCTATTTTGTGGATCAACTAGCTGCAGTATCCAACTTTTACATGATTTTACTTAAAACACATCTTGGGTTTGGTTACTAACTTAGAACACAGACCAATCTATCAGACAGTAGAAACCACTCTGAAAAAACACCAACTTTTCATGTTTTAGTTTGACATTAATAGGTCATTTAAGAAAAATATCACTGTATGCCACACCAGTTTTGTGGAATAAAGGATGGGTTAAAACACATTGCAATCTAATACATATAGCATTTATGTTTGTTTTTTTACAATTATTAACTTATCTTTTTCTCCACTAAAATTGTATACCCTTCATCAATTCTTTTATATTGGTGATATATTCTACAAATAACTCAGAGGTATGAATTAAAACTGCTACAACAAAAAGCAACTTGATTTACATGAATTCCCTTTATTCTTTAAGATGAAAAAAAGTCAGAAACAAGGTCCCCACAGACCAAAACTGACATCTCAGGAAAATGAATTATTAGCTACTCATAGCTACATGACATCATTACATGGAATGTTAAGATTTATCTGTACATTGAAACAAATCCCTACTGTGTGATCAATTTAACTTTAATTCAGAGACATACAGCTGAATTTAAAGGGATTATTTATAAAACTGATCTATTAGTATTATTATTAGCCAATACATGTGAAGACAAACATGGATATTTTTATCTTTTCCAGTTAAGAAAAAAACATGGTGCAGGTAAAATTAGAAATTTAGAAAGAGCATATTACAGTTACTTTAAGAAGACTGTGTTTAAGGCAGTTCTTAAACAACTGGTATGGCAAGGTGTACCAAGTCCTATTCCAACAATTCAAGTGCAGTAAGATGAACTTTCATACAGAACTGCTTTAACTGGATTCTTTAGGCAGAAAAATTGTGACTGAATAAAATATAAAACCTATGCCACAGGAAATGCTACAAACGTTTCTTTCCTTTCTCACATTCATATAATATTAGAAGTCGATCCAAAGACATAAACCTTATTATCATCAATTGCTAAGTATATGTAAATATGATTGCATGATCCTGCACGGTCGTCTGTGTTTCCAAGATCTCTGCAACAACACAACCCACTGCAGGTAAGAATCCACAACACTGGGTTTTAAGAGATGTATTAAAATCTTTCATTTAATCTGTCTTCACTTTAAATGCCAGTGCAGCTGTTAGGATTTTAAATATTATCAAGTAATAAAGATACATGAAAATACCTATCTACTGAATGAGGTCCTAACTCTTGGAATTAAATGCCTGTAGGGAATTGCTCGTGCATAATGCTTCTATTTCAGCTATCTTACCTCCAGGTCTAAGTGGTTCCTGCAATGCATGTGAAACCTCAATTCCTCAATCACATTTTCTTCTAGAACCCAGGACTAAGAGTCAAACAAAGATTTTCCTTTTGTGCAACCTAATACCTGCCAAACATTGCAAATCTCCAAAGGAAGTAGAGAGGAAGAAGAAGAAAATAAAAAACAAAACCAAAAAGGGGCACTAAATGAAACACTGAGCAAAGGCAAAAAGCACTGAGAATAAAATGCTGCACAAGACAGAAAATTAAAGTAAGCTACAGCAGTACGAGATAGAATTACAGTATAAAAAGATACAGCAAAGAGATATGAAAAATGCCTGAGGAAAGACATATGCAAAATACTAAGCACAGCATATAAAATTCAGCAGTGTAGAAGGTTTTAAATCAGGAAGTTCAGTCTTGATGAAAATATCTCAAGAGAAAATGTTTCTGAGCTAGAACATAGAAGCAAAATTCTCAAATATGCACCAAACCATACTTTTCTGAGAGCAATTACAATACACAAAAATTCCAATTATTATGTGTGTAGCAACAGAAAACATTAACACTTTACAACTATACAACCCCCAGATCAGCCTGTTATTATCTACAAAAATGTCTATGTTGTGATAAAATTTCTGCTTAGAGAACTCATCTCTGTCTTTGTAGGAGAGATCTATTTTAATAAAGAAGTTGTGGGAACATTCATCATTTCAGCCTTCTCTCTGAATAATAACATTCCATAATCTGTAATGGTTATTTTTCCTACTATATCATCCAGTTTTCCCAAAAATATTAATATATGAATGTTGTTTAAAGATGTCAAGATTCAAAAAGCAACAAAATTCATACAGAAATATGGCAATATACATTTAGGTTTTTTTCTTATAGCAAGTCTTATCAACAGCTCTTAACAGTTTTGGTATATTCATATTTTATCAATGTCACAATAATTTCTTGAAGAGTGAAAATCAACTGTATGAATGTGTATGTCACCAAACTATGTAATGTACCAAGAAATAATAGAAGTTTACAGCCATATAAAATTGCTTCTATGACACAAAGGAATGTATTTTTTTTCTGCCATGGAACATTCAAAGAATTATACTAATGCCTTCCTGGAGAAATCTGCCTCCTCAACCTAGCCAAGATGCTAATGTCTCTCTGAACTGGCTTTTTTGAGAACAGAAACATAAACCAGAGGAAAAAATCACCCATAATAATCCCAAACTGATGAAGGAGAGAAAACCAAAACTGTACCATTTGAAGATCCTATATGCAGAACACCAGAACACTTGGATTAGGAAGAACTGCCACAAACAAAGTGAATACCCTCCACCTCCAGCTAAACCTACCTTAACAGCATGGGAACCCTGGAATTCTTTGCATCTGACCAATCAGGGAATACATTCCTGCTACAACTGGCTGTTTTATTTTTTTCAGTTTAACATTTTAGAAAATAAATACCAAATGAGATTAAACAAGGGTATAATTAAGACACTATTCAAAAACTGTAACACATGAATTAAGAGTATCCTCTAATGAACTTTGCTATTTTTAGAACTGGATAGAGGATACAGTGCACTGCACTTGATTTATTCTTGAACTATGAAATTCTGCATAAATGACAACCACTCATACGTCAAAACACTGACTTAAGTTCTTTAGAAGGATCCTATTACCATGCAGAACCATCAGAACACCAGATTTATTTTCTTACAAATGTAAACAACAAAAAAGGATGGCCCCTAATTTTCCAGTTCTATCAAAATTTTTTTAAATGAAGAAAAGATATGGCTAACACTCCCTCCCTCCAGCAGCAGGCTTCCCTTTGGGAAAGTAGAAATATAAAGCAGGATAAAAACAATAACCATTTCTTTTGGAATTCTGTGTTCAGGCAACAAGCTGGTAGCAAGCTACCAAGTCTTACTTGCAATTTCAAAAGCTCACCAACAAGTTCTCACAAAAAGGCTGCCAATCTGAACAGCTACCCATTTCTTCAGAACTGTGTATGTTCAAGAGCTAACACTAGGGCACACACCTGAAATTTTCAAGGACAATTTAGGTCTGCGTTTAAGAATAGAAAAACGACTGTTATTTTCACAGTATTTTTTCCTAAAAAATACAATCCCTTATGTGGATGCTGAAAAGCTTTCAGCAGAGAAATTTTCCAGCTTTCTGCAGTATTTTGTGAGACTGTAACATTTCGTGAGAGCTCTGTCTTTCCCATGCAAGCTATTCAGAACAATATTATGGTTTTCTGTAAATTATTTTTTCTGTCTGCACCTGCAGTTGTTTGTACTATTGTTATGATACTGACTAGAGAAATATTTTGAAATGGGTGTTGTAGGATTTAGCCAATCACCCTAGGAGGTGGGTTACAGAGGTCCAATGACCTTACACCATGCCAGAACTCTAAAGTATAAAAAGGGTGATATATAATTAATAAAAAAGCTTCTTCTCTCTACTTCCTGGACCGAGTCAGTGTTCGTTCCCTCTCCCTCCTCGCGGTAACAGCGACACCCCTACACCACATTATTAATGCATCTGTGTACTAGTATCAGATGAAGTCACATTACACACAGATCCAAAATCACCCTAAGGAGTCAAAAGACAACAATCTATTTTTCCCATTTATCATTAAAGGAAAAGTAATTTTCTTTCTAGCTACTGGGAAAAGTGCCCACTTTGGACTGATGGCTGAAGCTGCAAACATTTGATCATTATTTTGAAATCATAGTTTGTCTAACCCATGCTCAACTTCAAAATTTTCTGATTAAAATTATTTATTCATATCTAAGACTGAACAAAATTTCACTATATAAATAATGCAACTCTAATATAAAAAATCCAGTCATACTGGATTAAACAATCATCTGTGCCTTGCGCCCCATATTCACAATAACTGTGCTGAGAACATTCACTACATTTACACTGAAATACTACCAGTGCTTCAACCCTTCATATGAAGCAAACTGAAGATCATCTGCACTTGGCCTTTCAGAACCAACAACAAAATACAGAACACCTACTAAACAGCAAAACATGAGTCAAAACAACATTACAAAGACTGTGAAATAAAAAACTGTGTCCTGATCTACTACTTGAAGACAAATTTTCTCCATGTAAACTTTCTTTAGTGAATGGCCCTTATGTTTCAAAAATCTCTTGCACAGTTACCACAAGGTGTAATTACCACAGTTCTACTTACAGACATTCAGATGATAAACATAAAAACAAGTTAGAGCTCTTTTATAATAATAATAATAATCATCATCATCATCATCATTTGTACATGTCTATATTTACATATAATTAATATAAATAGGAATGTAGACATAATTTATTTTGGAGAAAGTTGCTGCATTTGATCAACTCATCTTCCTGAACACAATAATGCTGAGTTCTTTCCCCTGACACTCTGAAAAAAGTATCTAACTTCTATGTACAGCACAATGATAACTGTATAAGCTGTATCTGCAGTGTCTACTGGATATGCTGATAAATGACTGAAATCTAATTTAAGGTTTGGTTTCCTTTGGTTTTCCTTCCAACTAGCTTTTAAGAGAAAATAAATAACAGATGCATTTTTAAACAAACAAAAAACCCGAAAAACCTCAAAAGAACCAAGTTCTGGCTCAAGAATTCCAATTGCTAGAAATGTATAAACCACATTGCTGTACCATACTGCATATTAAATAGTTTAATTTTGTTTGAGGTAGAAACAAGAAAAATGAAGACTGAAGAGTATAAAAATTATAAAGCTTACTTCCACTTAAATTTTTGTGGAAGTACGTTAATACTTAATGATTTTAGTAATAATAATATATTTTTGGTAAGAAACAAAAGCAGAATTCATGGTTACCATAGTTACACATACTCTTTGTTGTGTTTCAATGCCACATGATCTGATTCAAAGTAATACACATCAGGCTCTTCCTCGTCCTCCTCTGCAGTGTGGATGTTGGCACTCTCTTTGGCAGATGGTACAAATCCAGCAACAAGCCTAGACTCAGAAAGTGGCTTTCTTAGTCCATCACTCCCATGATCCCCTGTATTACTATTTCTCTCTTTTTCATTCTGTTTGATTTCTTCAGACTTTTTGGGAGATCCATTGATATTATTAATACCTACAGGTACATTCTTTTCAGTAGGACTAAGATTATTTTCCTCAACCTGTCCGTTTTCTCTACAAGGAGAGTTATTTTTAGTAGGGCTGCTTCTGGCAGGGGCAGCCCTTCGTGGTGAAGTTCTCAACGTGTATCTGTGTTCTTGAAGTTCCAACATATTTGTCATCTGAGCTGAAACACAGTTCAGCACGGAAGAATGTGGTTCAGGTTCACCTGAGATTGATGCACTGTCATGGTGGGTATTCAGGTTGCTATTGGTGTTTTCAGCACACTGTTCCTTAGAGGCACTGCTATCTCCCACAACATCCACCTCCTCCTCCGAATCCCTTAACAAAGATGACTGGATTTCAGAAAAGGACCCTGTAGCTGGCTCATACGCCTGATTGGCATGCTCCTCAGGCAAGCAGTCATTTATTGTTTTGTGGTCCTCTAACTTTACATGTTCTTGAGAGTTTGTGCAAGGCACATAATGGTCTACAACACTGTCCTCTTTGCTGCTATTAAGCAACAACGAAGAATGGGCAAATGAGTTTCCATTTTCTGCTACTGTTTTGTCCTTGGGTGTACGGGAACCAGCACTGTTTTGCTTAGTGTTCCCATCAAGCTGACAGTCATCACAGTTAAGAGAATTTGAGTCTCTCTCACCAACTCCATTGACAGTCTGATAACCTGCAACCTCTTCAACTACTGCAGAATTATTAAACCCTTCTGCACAGACATTCACCTTTTTAATTTCCCTTTTCTCACAATCATCCAATATAAGACATCGACAAGCTCGCTTAGTCCCCGTGGAGGCTGCATCATTGTCCGACACTAAACTTTTATGCTCCAATGACTCCTTTTCTGCTTTAGCAGGCAAGTCTTCTTCAGAACTGTTGGGTGCCTCTGAACGTAGACAGCGCTTAATTCTTTTCAAAACTGGTGAAACAGGTTCTGCTTGTTTTTTTTCACTATTTTCTACAGTTTGCTTATCAGCATTATCTTTTTCCGAAGTAGACAGCCCTCTCTTTCTAGGGCTCACCCATGACTCCCGAGCACTCTGTTGTTTCAAATCAGTAGTTCTGCCACCATTGCTGCCCTTCTGAGTTTGCACAGACTCTGGCCTCTTCTTTGGTGACCTGGATCGGATTTGAGGATGGGGTGAGACTTCCTCCGGATGAGCAATACTACGGTTCCTTAATGTTCTACCACAGAAATTTTCATCCAAACCATTTAAACCCACTGTAGATCTTGTAACACGAGTAGATCGAGAAGCAGCCATACTATGGCGAGTCCCTAAAGTATGTTCATTGTGATCCACTCACTGGGAAACCTTTGAAAAAAATGTAAACAAAACAGTCAGAAAAAATATTTAAAAAACACCAAGAGACACAGCAAATCTGAAGAATGTATTGTCCCAAACGTACCAATGCAAAACTGAATAAGCACATTCAATGTATTCAGACTGCTTCTTTCTGTGATATTTCTTTAGTGCATTAAATTTTTCCATCTCAGCTACAAAGTAGCTGACTTGGTATTTGTGGTTATTCTGGCTTTAGTATTTGTGTAAGTGTTGCTCATATTTATGCCTTATGTAAGGCTGGAATGTCCCAGTTAGTCTCTAGGTACTAAAATACACTATTTTTATGTATTGTACATATGTTATAATGTATTGGTATTATTATTTATATTTGTCTGTTCAAGTAAAAGGTATGAGATTGCCTTCTTAATATCCCACAGTTTCCAGTTACATGGTTTCACAGACTAAGAAGTAAACCATTAAAACTGCATTTGCTTACTCAGTTGTTGCTTAAAGCAAAACCAAATCTCTCATAAATGCAATTCTAATTTAGCAGGCAATTAAAAAAAAATAAGGCACACCACTAAAAAATACAATTATTATTAGTAAAAATGAAATAAAACAAAATTTCTGAATCAGAATCATGAAATCATTCCAGCTGGAAAGGGTTTTGGGAGTCAATCCTATCCAACCTCCCATTCAAATGAACATGAGGCCTAAACTCAGATTTAGTTACATGGGACGTTATCCAGCTGGGTCTTGAAAAAAACTGAGTACAGATATTCCACAGCTTCTCTGGGCAACCTGTTCCAGTGCTTAACTGTCCTTAAAGCAAAAATATTTTTTCTTATAACCAGGTGGGGCCTCTCCTACTTCTGTATCACTTATGACAACAAGAAGCCTGGCTCTATCAGCAGTCTCCTCTGAGGTACTGGAAGGCTGTCTCCCAAGTTTCTCAGTTGGTGAGATGAATCATCACTCACATCAGATTTAAGTAAATTCAAAGATAACTTTGAAACATCCCATTTCAGAGTGCCTGTATTTCACATTTCAGGGTGAAATGTAGGTGTACTTAACCCGCCCGGTATCTCAAAATAATTAAGAGAAATCAGTTCAGTCTTACCCTTCTATTCATTTAAATTTTAAAAGTTTAATGTGTCAAACTGCCTATCACCACAGATCTCTCATAATAGCCATGCTAATGAATAAATTCACATTTGTGCTTAATGGCATACCTTTCCTTTTTCACCTACCCTAGTTTCAGATTATACAAACCTGTTCAACTGTCATATGATGTGAAGACTACAAATTTTAAATATGGAATCAAACCTTTCACACATTACTTAGAAATGCTGAAAATAACAAAAGGAGAAAATTGTTTCAAGGAGTGTTTTTCATTTTCAGCAAAGAAGGAAAAAAAAAGAACATAAATTCTCCCATATCTACTATTTAAGTGTCAGATGGTCCTAAAAAAGAAAAGAGAATTGGACAAGACCAGTACACTCTCAACCAATACAATTCTGTTTAACAATTATCAGTATTTACTATATTATATATTTAGGAATTCATAATGCAAGCAGTATTTCTTAAGGAAAGCAATGCATCTTAAAAGTATTGCTTGGTGTAGTTCTGGACAGAAATGTAGAAGAAAGCACATAATTTTGTGTACATGCGGTATAGCTCTATACACAACTGTGTACAACAGCACATCATTTTGTGCAACAAAGGAAAAAACAATTGTGAAGTGAAAATTTCAAATGTTCTCAAAATTGCAATTTATTTGTGCTGCTACAACCCTCATGCTTGTTAGCTATTCCTGCTGCCTTACATGAATGCCTGGAAAGGTGCACTGTTTGTATTCCTGAAAATACATCTAAAGAGATGCTGCAGCGCTAACTTTCATTCTGTCCACTCAAAATTAAGTAAGTGTGAGCTCTCCAACGCACTCTGCCTTAAGAGAAAATATAAATAATACGTCAAGCAGCAAATGCTCAAACATCAGCAGCTGACTGAAGAGAGCAAAACACAATGTGTTTCCTATAATGGTTTTCATACCTATTTTCCACATGGATAAACTTGCCTGCATATTCTCCCTCTTTGCACACAAGCTCAATACCATCTGGAGAGTGATCTCATTTGGGGCTGAACCCAAACATGAAAAACAGTGTTTATTTATGTATTCCATTTTCCCTAGGTTGTTCTAATTAAAGCTAGCACACATTAGGGGTGAGTAACTGACATTTCAAATCAATACCAATAAAATAACCTAAACCAAACTGAAATGTATACTTTGGTTAGTAATTACTGCTGAACTCAATAGATTTTAGAAATCTTAAGTAAGAGAGAAGTCTTTACTGATTTGCTGATATGATACTTTCTAAAGAAATACACCTTACATGACAAGATAAAAAGTTATTATTTCCTTAGTACAAATGTAAAAAAACTTACCACTGCAAAACTAGAAGAAATATAAACTTCTGGCATTTCATACAGCAGACTCTTACTGAACCACTCAAATAATATCAGTCAACATTTCTGATATCCATCACGTAATCCAAATGCTTTACTAGTTTATGCCATCACATTAACAAGATTTTGAAAACTGTTGAGAAAAAGACAAAGATATCAATAAAACATTTAAATTACTACATTGAAAATGAAGAAGAATGCAACAGGACATATAAAGAGTAACAGCTTTTTTAAGAAGAAATTATCAATTTTAAAAGTGTCCTACATAAGGAAAGAACAATATGCTATAAAGTAATTAAGTATGTGAAATGATAATTTAGGTGTCAAATGTAAAACACCTTTTGTGGTAGTTTCTAAGTGATGCACTATATCATACACTAAATGTGCAAGCAAATGAATTCACGGGAGTCATGTTAGAATGTTCAAATTTCAGAAGGTATTTGATGAGACACAAGAAAATAAGTAGCAAAAGGTATTACTACAACTAATGAATTATGAAATGCATTGTCAAATGTATTTTATAATTAGATACACAGTTTATTTTAATTAACTGAGCAGAACTCTAAACTTATATTGGCTCCACATCCCTGAATAACCTCCATCTATACAACAGGACTGAAACGCTTTCTAGAGTTCACATTAAACCTATCATATTAAACCTAAATATTTTGGATACTGAAAGACAGAAATACATCTGTTGACCCAAAAGTCACACAGCACTTTCAATCATCTCCAAGTTGGGCATTTGTGCCAATGACCAAGTCACTACTTGAAAAAACATACCAGCAATCACCTTTAATTTAAGAACATCTAGTACTATGAAGGCACCATAATTCACTAAAGAATAGTGGTTATTGAAGCTTTCTTCATATTCTATTGACTTCATAAAAGTGAGCTTATTTTCTTCTTGACAATTCAAAACTTCATAATGCAAAACACAAGCTGACAGGTTCCTCCGTACTCTTCATTCTACACAGTTTTTACATTTCGAATACTGGAAATTGTCATTATTTTCAACCTAGTTAGGATTTCATACTGGTAAGAACAGAAAATTAATTCACCATTAAGTTGCCAATTCAAAATACAATGTGAGCTGCATAAAAGGAGAAGAGATTAATCATGTCTAATTGTGGTGAAATTCAGTAACAGAAGATGCTTCTACAGTGATGCTACAAGAAGTATCATAAATTCTATTATGTAGATAACTAAATCAAATCAGGTTTCATTTATTCAGTGGGATTTGTCAATTTAACAAACAGCAGAGATCTAACATCATAATAAGACAAAGAATGGAAGAACAAGAAGGCAAAGACAACCACTTGAAAATGCCTGTTACTCTAAATCCATATTGCTGCCTTTCCTGAAGATCCCTTCAACTGATGCATCTGCAGACACCAGAAGTACGACAGATTTTGACCAATTTTTGCAAAAGAACAACATACCCTCCAAAAATACTAAAGCTCAGTAACTTTGGAAAAAATATGAAATACATTTAAACAAAAAAAACATTTAAACAAGACACTTAAACAAAATATAACAGTGAGTCAAACAGAAGGTGGCCTAATCTCAACATTTTTAATTACTTTACCAGTCCTAAGTAAAGAACATATGAATAAGTTGTTTCAGGAATGGCTGGAATAGTGATGTCAGTATTTTGTTTGATTTGTACACCTCATCTCTCCTGATTTTTTTTCACCCAAAACAACCTTATTTTACTCACAGTAGGAAAGACACAACCCCTGCTGTGTCTATTTGCCTTTGGGGACAGCTAAAGCATTTCAGACACAGCAAAAAGATTGTGTAAATATCAAAGAGCAGAAACCAAGGTGGCTAAAAAAAGTTTTACCTAGTCAGGATTTTTTGTTTGGTAGCAGTTTGCGGGGATGGAAGAGGGAATACTAATTTAAAAAACAAGGAAACTTTAATCAGGATACAGTGAAATGACTGCACCTTAATTACGTTTAAAACCTAGAAAACAACATTCACAGGGGCTTAACAAGTGAACAATTACATAATTTTTCCTAGAAGTTTCCTTGGAAAAACTGTCTTGAAAGTTAACTACTATTCCTTTACATTGCATAACCAATTACAATGACATTTTTCACTTAGAACAACCACATCTTCTGTGACAGAGAAATTCAATCAAAGAGTAATTTAATGTTTTGGACACAACTCATTTTAGAAGCTGCTTATGAGTTGGAATAAGGAGTGCAAGGGAAACTAAACAAGCCTTTAGGTCTAAAAGCCTTTCTTCAGGGAACCACATCAACATCTAAAAAAGAATACTGGAATACTGCAATAAAGACTAAAAGTTTGCAGAGTGATAATCAGCTAAGAAAAAACACACTGTGGTCTGCAGAGCCCACTAAAAATTAAGAAGTTTCCAGGTTAAATAGTGTGTAGTGCAGACAGAGCTCTGAAATAAGTAAGGGACTCTGAATTTGTCTCTTGTGGGAAAGGACCCGCGTAAGAAGCCAGTGAGCAAATGTGGCTGCTGAAACCATACTGGAAATGGTCACACACTAATCAGTATGGGCAATCTTCAGAGTGAAATTGAAGTTCAACCGCTTGCAGAAATTGTCTGTACCTCTCACATACAACCAAGAATTTCATGACAACATAGGATGCATTTCAGGGTATGCATTTTTGCATTAAGAACTCTTAAACTTACTCAGCTTTAGGCAGACTCTACCAAAACACACCATATTCACATTATGCTAGAATTTTTATTTAACTTAAATCACAAGCCTATTTAGTAAAGTTACTGAATGCTGATCTGTGTGCATGAAAACTTCTAGCAACAAAGGAAACATTTATATAGAGATGAAACCCAACAGTTAAAGACAGCAGAATGAGGAAAATCCTTCCTAAATATGCAGAATAACCGATTTTTTTCTGGGTTATGCTGGTACTGTCTATCTGGAAGTCAAGTATGAGCCCAATTGTTTAAAGGAATTCAGAAACATGGGTACAGTTAAAAGTATGTTCCATGTGGCCCTAAGCTAGAAAAGAGACAGTGAAAAGATACAGTCAATACCTGAACATGCTGGGTGTATACCAGACCTGAAACCAGCAAAGCAACAGAAGCCTCTACTGTAACTGTGGTGGAATTATATATATGGAACTTAAGATGGATAAATTAACATTACAAACAACATTAAACAAATAAAAAAAAAATTGTGTACTGGGGGTGAGGGAGAACAGACTCTTGCAACAGAAGAAGTCTCCAATAGTTATTTGATGTCACTATTTCATGAAAATGGGCAGTATCTGAAGTCTTCCACAACAATTCAACCCTAGAAAACAGAAGTGTGTTCATCTGATCTAGAGTATAACGAATCATCTTCATATTGAATAGAAATAATCTATTCTCTTCTTGTTCTTCTGAGTCTCATCTAACAATGAGCATGCTCAGTGGTAATACTGCAGTGATAAAGATACAAACTTTTTCCAGTGTTCAGATATTGCATCTCTGGATATCTGATAGCAGGAGCACTCTCTAGTACCGTACTTCAGTAAATCCCCAAATTACTTCAGAGACAATATCTGCTATTGGCAAAGTTATCATTTACAAGAGCAAATATGACACACAGAGAATTGCCCAAAGTAATATATAAAACTGCTGGATCTCTGTGGTGTAAAATAGCAGCTCTTAAATTCTCTGCAGAGCAATGGAATGTTACTTAAAACAGTACAATTTTAAAAATTGAAACCAGCAGCTATTTATGCAAACAGAATCTAATCCCTTACAGAAGTATTTGCCCAAGTCAAAAAAATTAGCACCTATGAAAAGATGAGAATCTGCACAGACACCAGATTATCAAGACTTTGGATTATCTCCACATAGAAAATACATCACTTCCTAACAAAGTAGTATTACTAAATTAGGGATGAATTTCATTTAACAAATTATATTCAGCAGTCTATCACATCTAGAGTATGCCAGCATCTCTTCCCACACATACTGAGCTCCACATAACCACATTAGCAAGAAATCAGTTTTCTGGAAACAGCATTTTATTTTTCTGTTTCTACATGACATCAAAACAAGCAGTACTTTCAAATGACAAAAATAACCTTCACCAAAAGAAGAAGATGCTACTCAGAATAATATATAACAATAAGCAGCTTAAAGCTATAATGAAAGCTTAAATGCAATAAAATTAAATAAATGTTACTGGAATTATTCTGAGATTTCAGCTGTCTCTGACACAGTAAGATTATATTACATATGGCAAAATATAGTCTGTCAGAATGGGACTACTTATATTAATCTTACATATAAAAGGCTAATAAGAAAAAACGTAGAATAATATGAAAAAATTATCAACAGGTTTTAAAAGCTAGCAAACTAGCAAGGGAAATGTTTTACTCAAAACTAAAACTGCAAAGAACCAGAATGGGTAGTTCAATATGCTATTTTTCTTCTTTAAAATAGATGGGTTCACTAGGCTAGACAAACCTATTCTTACATAAGAGGAAAAAAATTCTTTAGAAAGAATCTTCCTGTGGAAAGCTATTTCTACTTCTTTCTGGAAGAAAAAAAAATGTAATGGCCAGGTAAAATGAATTGGTACTTAAATAACAGGATATATGAAAATAAACAAAAGCTTATCCTCCTCCTCTCCAACACTGTCTTAATCTTTCTCTAAAACCACAAAATATAAGAAAAAAGTTGAACCAGAAAGTTATATGACAAGGACCAGCAATGTACATCTGTTCCTCTGCACCCCCTTCCACTCAGCAGTGTTATCAAAACTGCTGACAGCACTGCTATTTCTCACTCTTCTGGGCTCCCTCTATGAGGAAACTTACTGGGAGGATGGATATGATACAGGCATCACCCCTCTTCCAGCCAGACATTCCAGGATAAGATTGCAAAATTACTTCACATAAAACTAAATATGACTTACACAAGTGTGACTTTACAGCAGAACTCTAGAAAAGCAACCACTATATCAAATTTCTTCTCTTTAAAGCCTGAAACACTTAAACTGCTTTCAGTTTCTTGTATCTTAGCCAAATTAGAGTTTGTGCTGAAATTATACATTGAAGCATCTGTCTCAGACTGATATTCCCACCCTGCTGTCTCTCTCCTGAATTCTCAGTCAAAATAATTACTCATTTCTGTGCACAAATATGGAAATTATTTTAAACCCTTCTTACTGCTTAAGACACATCTGACTGTCTCTTCAAGAAGGTTTTCTTCCTCCATATTTTGGAGTAAGAAATTGGAATTTGGCATAGAGAAGCATTTGCCTGAGAACAAAAATCCTGGTGGAGCTGTGATGAAGGCAGGCTGAGGGAAATGCTAAATGCGAATGCACAGGTAAGGACAGCAGCTACATTAGCAAAATGAGTGGATGCTGACTGGAGAAAGAGACAGACTGGAAATCCTGAAGAACTGCTAGAAGACAGAAAGATCACAACTGTGAAGAAGGAAAACTGGAACTGGGAATAACTGCAAGGAAAAGGCAGAATCTGTGATTTTACCCAGTCCCAACTCACCTACACACATCACACCACGCTCATCCCAATTATCTGTCGCAAATACCTGGGACAACTCTGTCAATACAACTATTTGTGGAACTATACCCTGAAATAACAATCTACAAACAGATCAGAGTTGAAAATATCATCTTTTCTTCTTTTCTTTTCAGATGGCTCCAGATGAAATAAATTTTTCGGTGGGTCATATTAAAGGACAATGTGCTGCAGCACAAGTATGGTATCACATGGCCACAACTAGAGGTGAAGATGTGAACTTTGTAAGGTGGTACCACAGCCCCTTGGAACAATAAACCACATTCCACACTTCAACACACCACCTAGTGCGTTCATCTTAACTATGTCATTGTAACAGAAAAATGCAAAAAAAAGATCATTTAATAAAAATTGCACTTGTCCTGAATAAAGACAGTAGCTTTAAGTAAACACCCTTACTGAACCTACTTTACTGACACATATATAGTCAATAAAGTCACTACTGTCTGATATAATTAACTTATCAAGAAAATTAAAACCAGACTATGTAAATACCATGTCCCAATTAAAAAAACTATGCCTAGCCTCACTTATTGGTCATCCCTCTGTATCCTTATCACCACTCTACCCAATCCACTCTGTCATCCTAGTGAAAGTCCCACTCTAAATTATAATATGCCTTTTTCATGTGAAACCATTCAGTTGCTAATCAGCTGTCCTGTTATCCAAAGAATATCTCCTGTGCAGGATTACCAAAACACGTGACTAACATCTTTGAGATACATTAAATCACACAGGTTCTTGAAAAGCTCATTATAAAATTAATTACACTAACTTAATTACAGTAACCATTTATCAAACTGTTACTCTAGCAGAAGACTCCAATCGTATTTAATCTTTTAAACACAGAACATAGTTTCATATAAAAGGAAAAATACTATTTATTTCCTGAAGAAGTTATTATTACAATATACAGAAAATACCTAGCATAAAAATACATTGCTTTTTCCTATAGGTAGGTTGCAATTGCACGAGGTCATCACGTACTTAATAATACTGCTAGCTAGTTTACAGATGAAAAGGAACTTGATGGAGAAAATCAGTGCTCCTTTACTTTTTCTTAAAAGCCTCAGGATAAACCAGTTTGCTCATTTTTGTAGAATATTACACTGGAAATTACTACTCTGTCTGATTTATTTTTGGAGCAGTGACTACAAACATGCTACCTTATGAAGTACACTGTAAAGTGCATATTGTATGAAATACTGTCTAGAACATATTTTTATCCCAGATGATTTTTAGTCAAGTGCATGCATTTGAAATGCACCAATTGATACAGCTTTTTACATGCAATATTACAGCATCACCTCCATAAGCCTCAGAAGGCTCTCCCCATGACAAACTGATGTACAACTCAAGAGTAGCACCACACACACACAACCAGGTGCTCTGTGTGGGCCGTGCTTGGAAGTGCTGCTGCATTGTACTAAGGCAAATCCAAACCCAGAGTTTGGAAAAGGGACACATGAGGCATCCAACAGTTCCTGTAAAACATTTTGAACATTGTTTCAGAATTAAAATTGTTTTGTTCTAAATTTTTCTTCAAAATTTAAAACACACCCTCTCTCCCCAAAGAAAAAAAAAAGTGAGAAGGCTGTTTTTACAGTTATCTCCATTCATGAAAACTGTTTTAACCACTTATTTTCCATCTGATAATGCTTTTGCCTCAATCTAGGGGATACCCATTATTCTATAAGCAGATCAGCAATGGCTGATCTGGCTTCGTAGTCCTAAATGTGGCACCATTCTGCCACACATCCCATTGCACCTCCAATGTTTTGAAAAATTTCATGTTCCTCCCTCTGGCTATCCCCAAACCTCAAGGATGGTGTAGCAAATTCCAACTTATACATGCACTGATTAGACTGTTTGCAAACCATGTGTAGCAGGTAACTGCTGGGCTCAAATCCCCCTTAAAAAGGGGAGTACAATTTTTGTGAAAGCTGCAAGCTCTCTACAGTTCTGAGATGTTTACTCTCAGCTAAATTTAGGGGGGGTTGCTAAGATGGCCTAAGGATTCAGGTATTACTTAGTGACAACAGTAAACAAACAGAGGGACACGCACATGGCTGACCTAAATCACACTCTAAATGCTTAAAACACATTCTGGACAGACTGGGGGCAGGGAGGGCACCCAGAATTATCCCGAAATCCATGAAGAAAAAAAAAACCAAGCAGCTTGTCACAGCTATGCCGTGGCCCTGCTGTGCCTTCTCACCAGATGCATTTTCACGCTCCCAGAATCACAGGCATCCCTTGGCACACCAGCTGATACTGGGTGTATAATCATAGCACCAGTCACCACCACCACACAGATGAGTTCTCACATGCAAGTGGCTCAGAAAAGTAATGAACAAGCTCATAAGCCAAGTATGCTTTAAACCTGAATTTAAACACAGCCTGCTACCATAGAACCACAGAATCATTTAGGCTGGAAAAGACCCTTAAGACCACTGTGTCCAATTGTAAATAACTTGCCTTATGTCACTTTTTGACTGGCAGTTATTTTTAAGAGCCCCAGCTCTCTTAAATGCTCATGTGGCTCTATTACAACTGACTTCGACATATTAATAAAATTGTATTACACCAAGTCATTTCGCTGGTGAACAGCCAGAGAAACATCTATTTTCTAAAGAAACTGAGACGTTACACCTGTTGACATGTTTCAGTACTGTACTCTATGCTAGGACCTCAACATTGTGGCAGTTCTCAAAATAGTGATCTGGAGCAAAAAGACTCATCCCTCCTTTTGCCTTCCATATGGGATATTGTTTATTTTCATTGCCTTGTGCTGTAGTTTGGTCTAATACACAGCACAACTGCTACAGCCATGTTTAGCCATACGTGACAGCTCTGCCATTGCAGACAGCCTTTCAAAGCAGTTTTGAGCACGTTCCTGCTCCATGAGCTGGATGTCAGTATCATCTACACCAAGAATGTGCCTTTCTCCCCAGAAGTATTTGACGGCAGACAAATTTTCTCCCAGTGCTTGGGCATCCGGACAAAACTGCAGGTATCAGCACTTAAAAATGTTTTACAATTTATTCTTAGATGCTTTCCAAATTCTGCTTTGTAACTGACATCGAGCTTGTTAAGCAGAGAGGTTTCAATATCCCCCTATAGCCTGACGTTCTCACTGTATGTTCAGTCTGTATTTAAGTTTTCTGAGTAAGAAGACTGTCATGCATATTTCAGTCTACTCGGCTTGGGAGTTTCCCCTGGCAAGTACTGAAGGTGTTTTAAGTGCATCAGGAACTGTGTTTTGTAAAAGCTCTTAAAGGAACAATGAGCAGCTGCTTTCTCTTTTGCTGCTGACCTGTCTTCGGGCACAGGAAACAAAACCTGCAATACAAACATTATCGTATATCCCTTCCTTTTAATCACAGCACATCTACTGCTAATAGAGGCCTTTATTTTAAAAAGCACCGACTTTACTGTAATGCTGCTCCCAGTTCAACTAGTACATTACCTTTTTCTAGCTGTTTCTGTTTATATCCAGCTACTTTCAGATAGGACAGCTGGCCACAATTCCCTTGATTTAACAGTACGTTGATAGCCTAGTTTACTTTTTCAGTCTAATATATAGAATTCAAATAGAACTATGACTGTATCACATGTAATTCTGTTTCACTTGACTGTCATTCTGCTTTCCTCTCTTGCTGTGCTCAGAAGGTCTTTGTAGGCCAATACATTCACTGATAAACAATATGCTGCTTTTTATTTCCTACAATTTCTGGCCTATGCTTACAGCACCAACTGGAAATACAAAGGAAGTTCTGTCTAGCCTACATTTACATGTAAAATTTCAGCCTTTTAGTTACTCTTACTTTCTCAGTATGAACATTTTTTTCATTTGAACACTGACATTAAATTTAATTAACTGCCAATGTAATTGCCATGTAAGAATGCAGGGTGTTTGTTCTTTTCCTACAGGTCTTTGCTTCTCCTGTGACCACTGACAAAGAACCTTTAGGCTTGCTCCACTTTCATTCTTCATCTAGATGCAGGCTTGCTCATAGGTTTTGCAGTTCCTACAGCCTTCGCACAGTAAAAATTCAGGATAGTCTAATTCACACTTCCTTGATCTTTCAAAGTCACAAATTTATTGCCTTGAAAGATTAAGCCAGGAGAGTACAACTTTTCATATGGTACCACTATGCATCAGCTGGTTCTTCTCCAGGTATCTTATTAACGTGCTAAATATACATATTTTATAGATTTAAAATGCATTTGAAAGCATTTCTAAGACTTTACACTGTTACTCTAAACCTACCATTAACCTGTCAACACACTGCTGAAATACAACTACAGTTTACCCTACATGTGCTTTTCTTTTGGCTTCCTTTATTCAACTTTGTGATATAAGGAATACCCAGATATTCTGCTTTGGATTTATTGTTCTTCAGGGTTTTGTTTTGCAACACTCAGTTTATGATTTCTTGCAACTACATGAGACAATTTACTTTCAAAACTATGGTCACTGTTCAAGTATAAAATGAAAGACTGCCCATGAAGTGAAAAATTCACTCTGATTCTATTACCCTGTCCCACCAGCTGAATACTTCATCAAGGACTTTACAAAGATCTCTCTTGATATTGAGATGTTGCAGTACATTTCCAGAGCAAAAGAGATGTACTTGTTACTGCCTAAGCACAGGAGCATATCTGTCACCTATGCACAGACACTTGATTCCCTTTGCATGTTAATTGACTATTCACTTTCAAAACTTCTTCCTCATTAAATTTAAATGGAAATCAATTATGCTCAACATTATTAACTTCAAGCCTCTTTTCTCACACAGAGTAAAGCCACGCGTCTCTGCAGTCAGTACTTTGTCTCCAACAGCCGTGATAAGCAGATGGTTAGGCAAGAGCTGCTGTGTATAATACCATTATAGCTTCCAAATATTTTTAGCTCAGAGTCCTCCTAAGTCATATGTGATTTCTACCGATTTTCTAAACTTCAGTGAATTTCTCTTCCATGAATTTTCCTTGTCTTCCCTTGAGCTCCCATAAATTCTTAGCGTTCAGGCAATCCCACTGATGTTTTTGTAAAAAGAGGATTCTGTATTTTCATTTTTACAAATGGGTATAAAGACCTGTCAAAAAAGGAAAGGCTACAAGGTTAGATACCAATTGCAGCTACTCACAGCAACTTCATTTTAACTCTTTCTCTATTCTGCCTTCAACTGGCTTTTTTTCTGTTTTGCTTTGTCTTTTTTTATTAGCAGAATAAATTTTTTGTGTTTTACTCAGAGCTCCCCCTTCTACTTCAGTTTTTCTGACTTTGCCTAGTTACATTTTTCAGGAATGAAAAATAAACCATCTTGTGGTATTATCAAGGATGGAAAGCTATTGCATAAAGCATGCCTTTGCAACTATAATGTCACAGATATTGCAAATACACACACACAGCACTAGTAACAAAGGTGTATGTTTACAGTTGTATCTACCCTCATAGAACACGAGAGTTCAAGACTCTAAACAGCATCTTGCGTTTTCTCATTTTAATTTTCTGAAACTGAAATAATTTCTCACAGATTTGACTTTCCTCTTTTGTCTCAAGACAAAAGGATTCATGACTATGGTAGTATTTAATGGATTTTATACTCCAATAGTTATTAATTCAATAATTCAGGGCAAACTCTGACCACATTTTAGTAGAATAGCAATTACAACATTTAACCTTTTATATAAAAATACATGTCTGGTTATGGTATCTAAAATTCTCCATAGTATCTATTTCCATAAATAAAAGGAGATGCTCATTTTACCATTCCTTGCAATTATCCTGTAACGTCACGTTAAAGGACTGAAGAAACATTAAAAGGCTATTCAAGTTCCAGGTTCAGCCACTAGAGAATTTCTCAGAGCACAAGAACAAAGGAAAAAAACCAGATACCATCCACCTTCAGCACATTTTATCACAGATTCAGGAAGCAGGAAGAAGCTGCCAGAAGGTGGGTCAGAGAGTGTGAATTATGTAGTTTCCATACCTATCCTGAGCAAACACGAGCAGATTGCCAGGGTTCAGACATTTCCCTAAATGGCCAACCCACCACAGCAGTAAAAAACCGGCACTTGCAGTTAAGTTCTTGCTTTGTCTCTGAGCTGCACACCAGGATTGCTCACATACTGTATCAAATGACAACACATTTAGAAACTTCTCCTTTGAAGAAATTAGATAAAGCTTAGACTAAACGGTTACATTAGTTACTATGGGCTTAGATACTGACTTACACAAATACAATATAAAACTGACTTTTTTCCTACTTTATCCCTCTGAAACATTCAGCTACACAGATATAATTACTCCAAATGGTTATGTCTTACAAGGACAAAACCAGTATGATCAGTAGTTTTCAGAATATGCCATAGATACAATTTGGAATCTTTAGAGTATGAATTTGAAAATAATCAATAAAAGCAGTCACAAAGTTAGAAATTGTAATGGTTCACTTTTGCACATTTACATTTATAGATATCAAGCAGAAGACTCTATATATGGTTCTTTTTAATAATAAATCACTTACAGTAGGCCAGTGATGTCCTAAAAAAGCCTTACTGGCTCTAAGGCACAGTTTTTACAAAGCATTCTAAGGAATCTAACAGCACTATATCAAAACAAGTGCTGTGCTTATTCCTTAGTACCTCTGAAGAGCTGACATGAAATATTAAGTAAGGATTAACTTGACAAATGTAGTTTATAAACCATCCATAAAACTGCTTAACCTTTTAAAAAATATTACAGAAAAAAGCCCAACCTTGATTGCCAGTTATCTTGGAGAACATCTAAAATTTCTGTAAAAAAATATGAAATTATTCAGCTGTGAACAACTGTATTACTCACAGCACAATGCTGTAGCCATAAAAGAAGAAAAATAAATACAGTAAGAATATATCTCCTAGGCAGCCTTTGCTGTATCGTGAACATACATAGCCCTCATAACTCAGTGATATATTACTTCCCCTAGGGCAATGAGCAATTAAACACATTCCTTCCTTGATAACAATAGGGGAAAAAAAACCTACCTAAAACTCTCATACCTTTAAAAATTAAGTTTTACAGTATCTGAGGACATACCTTTGCTGTAAGATCCTAGAATTAATGGTTACTTTATCTGGTTTATCTCCTTGGTGTTCTGCATAAAGAAGCTACCCCAAATTTTGATTATTCTTATTGCCCTTTTCTGTACTAAGTCTAGCATGTGGGATAATCATATTCAAAGCACGGCCTATGTCACAGATTTTCACAACAGAATAGTTAATATTTTATGTCATGAACCCTTTCTATTAATACTCAACTCTATTTACTTTTTTGACACCTAGTGAAAAGTGAGTTGATGGCTTTACAGAAATGTCTATCAGAAGACTTACCTGAGCACTAATAGCTGATTTCAAGTCAGGGTTGGGCTCTTTTGCATAAAGTTCTTTTATTCTTATGCATTACTTCACATTCCTAACAATGAGTTTCTATTTTAATACCCATTTGCTCAGTTTTGTGAGATCCTTCTGACTCAAGAGAGTGGTGAAATAAAGAGTCATCAGATTTGTATCATCACTAGACTAGCGGAGGGTTTTTTTCCTGCAGTCACTGAAATAACTTTATTGAAATATCTCTACAGGTATTTATCAAAATTGAAATTACCATCTTCTAAACATCTGCCTATTTCGACTTAAAATGCCCCTCTTAAATCACATACCAGCTAAGGTGGGCGCTGCTTCCTTTCTGAGTTCTGCATACACACAATTTGGATTATCCTTGCTCCATTGAGGAAAACATTAAAACATTTTTTTATTGGCTCTAAGGGGTAAGAAAGGAGCAACTCTGCAATGTATGCGTATTTAAAAGCCACTAAGGAAATAAAAATGTAAATCCATGTGTGAGTTAACAGAATCATAATTAAAAATAAGTTGGTGAGTCCAGAGGCCTATGTCAAAGGTTACCCATTCATTGACAATGAAGGTTACTAAAACAGCAAACAGCTTTTTTTAGAGACTGAACCCTCTTTCAGCAGGTGGCTTGACATGCAAAGGTTTTCACTGTCACTCCAAGTGGGTAACTCTTATAAGGATCTCATCATTTTGCATCTGAACTATTGCAATGGTATTTTCTCTGCCCCTGTTCAATTACATCCATTTAGACACTTCCCAAAAGAGCATTTCCTTCTTTATTGTTTTGTCCAAGACACCACTTTCCCTCTGCCTTCCTATCACAGCAATCAAAGCCACACCCATCTCTGCTCCCACTCCTTTATCAACAGGGTGGATTCACAGGCTGGTGAGCCTTCAATCATTCTCTCTTTAATTTTGCAACAAGACTTCCCAGGTGAGGCTTCATTTACCGTTCAGTGATTTAATCTATAAACAGGAGCAATCCCACTCCTCTGTAATCCTCAAGCACATTATCCCTATTTTTCCCATGTATTTGCTTTTGTAGTCAATCTGATCTCACAGTGAGCTGATTTAGAAAATACAAGTCCTTACAAAAGAGTCATTTTTCTTCTAGTTTAGCTTCCTAGACAGGCTCACTGTAATGGTGCAATGAGCACAGGTGCCAGTGGAAAACAGGGCCCACGACTTTGCATTTTGGTGACAGACAGTCCTTGGATCAGGTTTGCTGTAATGTGAAGCCTTTCTCTCAGGCTCTCCCTTACGCTTTGTAAACCTAAGTAGCACAGTTACTTCTCTTATCTTGGAACTCTAAACTTCCATGCTGAGGATAAAAATATTTTATAACTGATGCACAGGAACTAATTCCACCATGTTATTGTTTCCATCTATCTGTAGTTCCCAGCTATAACCTGTATTATTCTGGAATTGTGAATGCTGGGGAAACATTCTTCATGTGTGCTTCTACACAGCACGGGTCATAGCACCATGTTTTACTTTATTTTCATTCTGGTTAACTGTTCACTTTAATATAAAACTGTTCGAATTCTATTGAAAACTTAACTGAAATCCAGCTGATCCAAGTCTTCACTAACAGAATCTGAGGCACAAAAAGAGGCATGTGAGGGTAAAAAAACCCAGTAAACTTCCTGTATTCTTATTTGTTACTGATTCGAACCCCTGGGCTCATTTTAACATCTTCTCATCATGGAAAATATCGTCAGTGAAGGTCAAAAAAGCAACAGTTATACACATTTCAAATGGAAGCTAATTTCTAAGTATTAGCAAAGCAAACTTTCATTTCAAGGCAGCTGCAGGAGTGAACTAACTAGGGAAGCCATACTACAGCCCACACATAGGAAGGGCACATTTAAGGAAAGAGAAGCAAACAGAACTTAAACTGGAGCTCATGCCACGTCTGCAAATCAGGCCTGCTGACAGAACAGACAGGATGAGAAGAAATGTCCACATGATTATTTGGTACAAGTCATATAACAAAGCTGTAGTGACACACGAATCAAAACTGAAAATGGTACCAAGAATATTACACAGTAAGCTTCTCCAGAGCTCTCCTATTTCTCACAGAGAGTCTCCTGACCTTTCCAGATGGTTGCTTTGAGGGAATTTCTCTGGCCAAGTAAATACAGACATACAACAATCTAAAATGTTTTTTAAAAGGGTAGCTGATCTAACTGCAACTAATTCAATTATGAGATACACCCTAAAAGCAGGACACAAAGGTCTGATCACCAGAGTTACCTCTCAAGTGGAAAATCAATGAGACATCAGTCACACTGGATAAAATGACAGTAACTGGCCTGCCTTTACCTCCAGAACCTGAAAGAGAGGCAAAACATTCCCTCTCTATATTCACAGTTCTGACTGAAGAAAAAAATAACCCTTCATGCAACATGGGCATTCCAATAAAACTGCTTCTGAGCTGGAATTAACCAGAGATATTTTCAAATCATGAGAGACATAACATCAATATTAACAAGAAATTAGTTACCTATATTGTTGGTGTGAGTTGGGTTTTTTTGAGATGCAGTCATAGAATAATAACAACAAAAGACTGCCTACCTAGAACTTAACAACACCAAATCAGTTCCTGTACACTTGTATAATTTGAATGGTGCTGAATGGAGCAAACTGTACTCCAAAAAGCAATCCATTTACGAGAGTAAGTATAGAGGATTCTCAAGGATTTGCAATATTCACTTTGGTTCATCAATTCAGACCTCCAAAATACATGTCAGGAAATCTGAAAAACACAGACTTCACTTTGGGATGGGAGAGGTGTGGGAAGCTCTATTTGCACTAGGACATCATACAAGGCGTGAATGTTTCTCATTGTCCTTTTCAGCACTGGCTGACAAATGGCAGATATGTGAAGAACCTTTTTCATCTGAAGTATTTTAGGAATCCTCTTAACAAAAGATCACTGAATTCCCATGATCCAGAAAAATTCTCACCTGACCTCACTTAAGAGAAATTATGTAACTACACTTTGTTCTGTTAGAAACCACTTCCTCACAGATGGATTTAAAACTATCCACGCACATATGAAAAGTAATTGCACTATAGGAGCCTCTACAATGATACTGTGAATAAAGATTTTTTTTCAGTCTTTCTGCCTTTTTTACAATGCACTGAATATAGCAGAATTTCCAGAAAACTGATGTAATAAACACCATGGTTCTGCTGAAAATAGAACACTAGTTAAAAATAAAAAAATTCCATAAGCTCTAGTGGCTTCTCATTTTGCCTATTTTCCCAAGGCTAAAGAAATAAATAGACCTGAACCAAACAAAACCAGAAATGATGACAAGTAAGAATTGAGAAGACCTGAGAATATCTAGCTAGCTTTCTTTTTCCTTAAGTCTAGCTTTTGAGGAAATCCCCAAAGAGCAGTGCTGGCACCATAGCAAGGCACAGAAATATTGTCAAATCTTTTCAAGTGACAATTAGACAGATTAGTTACTAAGAAAAGCAATACGATCGTGTAACCCTAACCACTAAAACTTGCTGCTAGTTATACTCTGACTTTTACAGACACGTACATAGAAAGCTCAAGTAAAAGAAAAGAAGGTAGTGGGTGGAAAAGAAAACATGTACCAATATACTCTAATTTCAAAATGATTAATAAGATACAATTTTTGAAGTTGCCAATTTTTTTTTTTTTACAATGGAAATAGGAAAATAACCCAAAGCAAACAAACCACAGCATCTGTTGTAATGTTAACATCTTTCTACTCCAAGTCTTTCGTCAGGCACCACCTATACACTGCCCCAGGCAACTCTGCAGAAACTGCTGCTCCAAACTCCAGGTTAAATCAGCCTTTTCCAGACAGTTCTGTCTGACAATTGCATCTCAGTTTCAGCTCTTCAGGTAGAGCTTAAGGAATAGGTGCATCTGTCTCTGCCTAAGACTTTAGCCTTTGTGCCCTTACTACATGAGATACCATGATCCCTTTATAATAGGCTACAAAAAAGCCTCTGTACTGCAGTGATACATAGAAGGAAAATCCCTGGAAGACTTAAAATATTTGAGGAAGGGAACAAATTCCTTTTCTGACATCAGTCTAATATGGTGAACAGTGTTTGCATTCTTCTGTTACTGATTTTCAGGTTTATGAAAGCAAACACTACACCAGGATCTAAACTCGGTGCCCTGGCAGTTACCAACACTGTTTCTCGATGGTTTAGTCACAATTTCCCATCAATTACAACAAAGAGTATGCTGATAGCCTGTGAAGTGAAAGTACACATGAAGTTTAATCCATATAATTGGTGAGATGGAAAAATGTACTAAAAGTCTAATTACAGTTAGGCTATAATAGACTGAAAGCATTGTTTTATGTAAATCCTCCATACTCTTTTTAAAACGTTGGGAATGTGACAGCATTTGTTTCACTTTAACCCCTTCCCTAATTCCAGAGCACAGACATATGTGACACAAAGCCTATCCTTCACTTGCCCTTAACCCTGAGGCAGCTTTGTCAAATTTCAAAATTCAGAAATGCTTGAACAAGGTCACATGGGATGTAGGCAGTTGATTCTGAATGGAAAAAATGCAGAATAAGGCATTAAACTGAGTTTGGTTCAAAACAGTTTTATCAAATCATTCAGTATTTTTAAATCTAAAAAGCTTTAACAACATTTTTGTGTCAAGGTTAGCTCTTCCAGTTTAATCAAACATATATTTATATAACAAACTCTTCAGGAACCTGAAGACTTTATCACTTAAGATCATCTCTCAAAATACATGTCTCAGATATTAACTGTAATCTCCTTTTTTACAGAGAAGGTGAAGTTGCATGGTTTGCTCTATTTCAGAGGCTGGAATGCACCTGACTCCCTGGCTCATTAGAATTTATCTTCTGAGATTTGCATCTCTTGAATGAAGTCTTCTGACAGACTTTTGACTCTAGCTCAGTTTATTTCTTTTGGATCACTAAAACCACATAAACGCAACTCAAAGATATTAAATCTACAATGAAGACTATTAAAGTTATCTTCAATGTTACATTACAGATGGCTTTAATAAATACTTTATAAAAACCCTTTAATGAATATATTTGATGATTTTTTTACTAAATCTTACAACTGTTACATCACTACTTTTTTTTCTCCACCATGTTGTTTTGTTGGTTTATTTTTTAAATCATGGCCAGCAATATTACAAAAATCTAAAAATGAAGAGAAACCTAATGCTAGAAGGTCATCCTACCCCCTATGCCAAGGACAGAAAACTACACCTCAATCACCTCTAAAAGGAGATTATTTAACCTTTTCTAGAGCGCTTTCAGCAATAGATATCCCATTACTTCCCTCAGATATATAACCCTCTGATTATCTATCCTGGATAGATAATCTTTCCTGGAGCTGGAAAGTTTTTCCTGACATCAAAATCTCCTTTTGTGCTCTTTAGGACTATTATTTCTTATCCCACCTAGAGAGAACAGTTTGTTACATTATTCTCTGTTGCAAACTTTACCATATTTGAAGCCTATTATTATGTCTCCCCGTCTCTGCTAAAGACTAAACAAGTACAATTCTTTCAGTCCTTCCTTCAAGGTCATTATTGCAACTCTTCTGTGAATACTCTCAGCTGGCCCAAATCTGTTTGAAGCAGAGTAACAGAGACACTGCATTATTTGAGGCCTTACACTGAGTACTGCAGAGCAACTTTCCTCTCACACGCAAAAACAATTCTGTTCATACATGCCAGTAAGACTCCTGGGTTTTCACAGAATTGTCATGACTGTGTTCATTTTGTGATACAGCCAGCTGCTTATTTACAGAACTGTCGCCCAGCCAAGTGTTTCTCATATTTAAATTTATTATTTCTACCCAAAGGCATTATTTTGTGCTTCTCTTTACTGAACTGCATCCCATACACTTCAGGTCATTCATCCAGTTTTCCAAGACTATTTCACACTCTAATGCTTGTATTCCCTCTCAGACTTGTCCTGTCCAGGCAATTAGTAAATCTGCTTTGTTCTATCACCCAGGCCACAAAAAGAAAAAATAAACAAGAATAAATTCAGAAAATACACCTGCACAAGGCACACCCATCCCTTCAATGTGACATGTTCTTAAAGCTTTTATTTAATAAGTAATTAAGCAGCATGGCAAAACTTCTCTGACAGTATCTATCTTTGGTGTTTCTAGACTCCTTGCCTGTGGAGACAAAATTCCTAACTTCCATACTACTGTACAGGCAGAGTAGGTTTCAAACACAAACATACAGGGGAGGTTCTGTCACTCTCCTCCCTCTTTAATTCACTTCTGTGTGGCACAGTAACCCAGTTACATAGCTCCTCCAATTTGCAATTTGGGCTATCTCCCTGTTTTTCCTTCCTAAACTAGAGATACTTCAGAGACACTGCAATTCACACAAAAACCCCCACACCACTAGCTCTGAAAAATTCAGATCTCGTGTACATATATATATATGCTAATAAAACAAAAACATCAACAAAAAGCAGGATGTTATAATTTGTGTACCAAAAGGTAAACTCTCAGGAACACTCCTTTCCTTTCTGACTTAAATTTTCTAACTGAAGTGTTTTAAACAAAGAATCATCCTTTTAAGGCAAAAAAATCAACTTCTCATGACAAGAGGCTGTTAAAATCCCACTTCTCTACTACTGACATATACTTGTAAAGATGAGCTTTTACAGTTCTTACTGATACTTTGTCAGGCACATGTGCACCCCCAATCAAAACAAATATCTGTGTTTAAATATTATATTTAAATCTGAACTACTAAAACCATCTGTAAAATCTTGGACAGTCAAACTATCTATCTTGCCAACATCCATATTCCTATGTCCTGTGATGAAGTTCAAAAGACCAGAAAAACGAGAGCAGCTAACAGCAATCTAAAACACTGCTACAAGGAGAATCAACTCTTTTCTGAAGCAACAGGAGACAAAGTAATCAGCTGTATGCAAAGCAAAAATATTTAAATTGAGTATCAGGTAAAACTTTGACCATGGGGTGGGTGATGGAGCTGCTGAAACAAGCAACACAGTGAGGAACTCTGTCATCAGAGGGAGTGATCTCACTACGCTTCCAAAGGACTGGACTTGCTGAGCTTTCCGTATTTCTATGTTTAACTGAATTCAGTATAAGCATCAAAAAACTGAAGTAACTTTAAAGAACAGTTATTGTAAGTTAAGCTACTAAGCTTTTGGACTGAAGGTACAACCAATTGCCTGTATAAGGGAAAGTAATTAAATGCAAACTGTTAACTAATACTCAGATTCTGAACACAAACCATATAAATTATCAATCTACTACACTACAAAACCCAAGTATTTTGATTACAAAGCTGCACTCCATAAGGGAGTCTTTTGAAAGGTCTTTTTGTTTGAAACACAAGTGTCCAATAAGAACACACCATTTAATGTTCAGCTCTACATGTCTGAAGTGTCTTTTAGAGTTACTCAAACAGAAGGAAGGTTTTCAGAAAACTAAAACTCCCATGATGGTTCTTCTACAACCACAGCAGTTTTTCAACCACACACCATATTTACAGTGTTCTTAAAACTAGAACACTATACCCTTAAGTGTTAGAGTAAAGTTTACCAGGAGCAAATTCTTAGCAGCAGCAGCTTGACTTCCAGCAAAGAACACTTAATTTGGGAACTAAAAAAAACCCCCTCACTACAGAAGTGAGAAGGTTTCTCACTTTCTGCAACTTCACTCCCACCTACAGAAGTGGCAGAATTTTTCTTCTTCAAGGTTTTTAAGGACAAGGTCTACAAATATCTGTCTGGAATAATCCAAGTAGTTTTGAACCAACCTGAGAGAAAAGGAACAACAGGTCCTACAGTACTGCATTTCTAGAACTGAGAGTGCAACCTACACCTATGGATATAAGTGCCAAACACTTGAATAAATTCTCTCTTGCAAATCTGGTTCCTTATGACCAGAGAGACCTGTATCATCCATTCCCACACAATGCAAAGACTTACATTTTTGGGAAAACGAAAACAAAGCAAACCTCAATAGATTAGCCCTAGAGACCTTGAAGAGGGGTTTGGAAATATGAAGGGCAATTGAAAAGAAAAAAAAAAAACGAAACAAGAAAAAAAGCACAACTGGAAGCAGGGCAGACTGCAAAGACATCTGTTCCAGCTTCCCCAGTACTTTCAGGAATGTTAGGAAACACATTTCTTATTTCCCTTATGGTAAAAGAGCAGGGTACAAGTCTTTCCACTTTGTATCAACCACACAACTATTATTGACCAGAAATCAACCTAAGTACCTAAAATGATCTGGAAGAACCAGATCCAGACAAACAGACCAAAAAACCCCAAACAAACAAACCAACCAACCAACCAACCACAAAAACTTTAAGTCTCCTGGAAATACTGGGAGTGTAAAGCCTTCATTCTGTATGAGACTATGGACAGGGTATCTCACTATGTAATCTCACTACACAAGTATGTTAGAAACACTGATAAACATCAGAGCAGTCACATGCTGTTCAGCTGTAGAACAAAAGCCCTTATTAGGATACATTCCCAAATACTGTGAAATAAAGATCTAGTTATTTTTGCACATTAAATCCATAATAACACTGAGCCAAAGAAGCCTATTTGCTCTTTCTCTTTAACCAGAAATGTTAAAAATGACGAGACAATATATATGATTGAACTCCATCACTAAATATCTAAATAACTAACTTATTTAATACAGCCTCTCTCTTAGTAATTATACACTTAGAGTATGCAAGGCCAAGGAAAAATAATTTAACAGTGGTACAACTGAGAATTGCAACAACTACCTATGACAGACTGAACAACCAGAAATATAAATTATCAGCAGTATTTCAATGTAAGGTCATTCATTGCTGCTCCTTACTGACACACACGGTTGCACTGTATAGTACTCCTTCACAAAAAGCTTTTAAATCCAAGCCTGTAAATTCAAGGCATAGAATTTTTAATGGCATAAACATGACAGTGCTAGAAAAAGCCTGAAACCCAAGTTGTTTAGTTTCTTAATGACTTGCTAGAAGTCACATGTCAAACTAACTTAACTGCTAAGCCCTTCTAAGGCAATGGGAAGTTTCTTCAGTTGAGTGAAAATTTTCACCTGATAGCTATTTTTTTCAACATTTTCCCACATGCCTTTTAAAGAGATGCATTTTTCTCCCCCGCTGCTTAACACACACCATGTTTTTTCCCTTACACTTTTTTCCACTTCTGATTAAGCAAATACTAATACTATTAATCCAAAAGACAGTACAGTAAGATTAAATGATGCTTGAAAACAAACTACAATAGCACCTTGTCAACTTCTTTTCTGGAAAGTTACACTTGCTTATGTAAAGAATCACATTTTGGTAATCTCAAATCTACCAGTCCCTACTAGATCACCAGTCCTTGGAGCAGCTAGGACAGAAAGCTAGCATCTGACCACAGGTTAGAAATACACCCAAAAAGCATGTTCTAAAAACGTTGCACAAGTCAGTATTTAATGTAAAATATAGGGTACACTTAGAGCTTCACTTAAAAGCCTCAGTAAACAATCACTACGTAGTGATTAGTGCAGCATAATGACAATATCAATGGAAAACATGCAAATACATGTACAACCATGGAAGAGCTACTAGTTTGTTTAATAAGTACTGGAAACATATTTACAAAATAAAATTTGGAACATCAAAGCCTCAAGAACACATTCTTTTATAAAAAACTTAAGTCTCTGTTATGTGTTAGCCTAGAACCAGATTAGTAAAATACTCCAAGACTACAAAAACTGCCAACGTTACTGGATAATCAGGGACGGAATACAAAACACCATAAGGAAGAAGCAGAACCATATGCTCTTCCTTAAGAGAGATCAGGATTAGGAGACAAAGGGAATATTGCTGAGCTGGGACACTTGGATACTATTGGAATCATTTTTCTAAATACAAGAGAAAACAGAACTGTATGTTAAAAGTTTGTGATATAACGGGACATATAACATTACAGCCTCCATCGCGAGTAGACTTGGGATGTTAAATAGCTCTTTTGGACTCTTGCATCCTTAAACATCAGCGCCCCTGTCCCTGCAGGGCAGGCGCCGCTTGGGTTCCACAGCAGAGACCCGACAGAGCGCAGAGGCAACAGCCCGGGCCAGGGGTGCAGGGCAGGCCGGGCCAGCGGGACACCGCCGGGGGCTGGCGGGGGCCGCGGCCGCAGAGTGGCCGAGGAAGGGCCCGAGAGCTCAGGGTGTGAACACGGGCCGGCAGCTGCGAGCGCCGCACGGCCGGGGCAGCGCCGGGAACTCGGGACACCCGGTGCGGGGGCGGCGCACAGCGGGGGCAACCCGAGGGGCTCTGCGGGGCATCCGCGGCTGGCGGGCCCCGGGCTC
>VZTH01014147.1:1626319-1713823 GCA_013397815.1 Aleadryas rufinucha | reverse complement strand
CCCCCCGCTCTGCGGCGGGACCCGCTCCCTGCAGCTCCCCCTGCCGGCGGAGCGCGGCGGCGGCGCGGGGCCGGGAGCGCAGCGCGGCCGGGCAGGTGTCTGGCGGGGAGCCCTGAGGGAAGGGGACAGCTCCGCCTGCGCGGGCGGCAGCAGCGGGAGGGCGGGAGCCTGGCTCTGGGCGCCCCGGCCGAGCCCCCGGCAGCGCGGGAACACCCCGGAGCTGCTGGGCTGGGAAGGGGACGGGGAGCGCGGCTCGGGAGCAGCGCTCTGCTGGCTGGAGGTGCTCCTGCCCCCACTGCCAGTTTCGAGCCCCCCAAAGCGGGGCTGTTTGGTTTGCAGCTCCTGAGTAATTTCCAGCGCTCTCTTCTGACTTAGCTCAAGCGGTGCCGCAAGAACAGGCTCCGTGGGGTACTCCAGCCCTCTGGATTATACTAAAAATTAATCGATTGCGCTTTCAGATTTCTTGCTGTGGTGCTGCCTGGTTCTCAGCTCACCGGTGTGCGATCACCAAGAGTTACTACTACCTACCGCCCGCAGCCTGCTCTAATACATCATTTACCTCTACTCCTAGAGAGACAACAAAACTACTGTCTGTCTCTGATTATTCTTGAACCTCTCCTTGTTTTCTTCCAGAAACACCACAGTTATAATGCATCTCGAGGAGTTTTGTGTAGACAAAAGCCACAGAGACTCACGTTTTCTGTTAAATGCTAATGAAATTTAAAAAACCTTCCTCTTAAAAACATTTTCAGATTGCTGGAAAATCCTTAGGTAAAACAGTTCTCTGTAACAGAGTTAAGTATTGAAGAGAATTTTCAGTTGCTTTTAAAAGTAGTTAGTGATAGTATCATAATTCAAGTGATCGATACTTTTGTAAAGAAAGCAGATTTAATAAAATCCTAATTGCCCACACTGCAAGTCTAGTCATACATACACTCCTTCTGCAGAGTCTGCAGAAAAACCTCAGCAGCTTTTCCACTCTCCCAAGCAGTTCTCACTTTTCCCTACATCTTGCTGACTTGGAAGTCTTCTGTGATTAGATTCAAAACAACTCAAATCCCACAAGAGAGAGGGAAATTTTCTCTCGACTCGATGCCACCGCTCTCCTGCAGCCCCGTTTTGCGTGTGCCCGGATCCGAGCGGTGCTCTCATTACTGCAGGAGCACCTGTGTGCACTAAAGCGCTGTGCCTTGCAATCCATTTAGAAATATGCTCACTTAGCTGAACAGCTGCAATGGCTGAGGATATTATTGCATTGCAGACAAGCGTTAGTGCTTTCATAGGAGAACGGAGGGTTCTGCTCAGCTGCTTCTGAGCAAAATTGATTGGGTGCTTTGATGGTGGGGTTTTTTTCAGATTCCCAGGGTGCTGCAAAGATGCAGTTGAGCAACAGACCTGAGGCTGTTGACACAGGAGGCAGCACTTCCCCCCCATCCTTGCCCCATAGTCTTTCCTACTGCCTACCCTGCTGCTCATCCATACACATGGTAACCCAGCTGGATTTCCTAAACCACCAAGAAACTGTTCCTGTTTCTGGTGTGTTCATTTTCATCTAGAAATTAAACTGCATTGGCGCACCATGGGGCTGACGAGAGCCAGCATGTGAGATGGGGGGGAGGGAGTGCTGCCAGTAGAGGGGAGGAACAAGGCAATCCTCCATTGGCAGCAGTAACTTTTTGGCAACAAGATTAAACCAGTCAAACTATACTGTAACCACACCCTACTCCAGGATTTGCCTTGAATTCACAGAGGATTTAAATATTAGGTTCTGCCATCTTGCCTAAGAAGCAGCGATGTCTAGTGATGGAAAGTTAACAAAGAGCAACTGTTAATGGTGTGATGTTTCAGGTCATGGTGCCTGCTAACGAAAGGGATACTCCTGAGGTTCTTGCCCCACCTCTGCACGCTCACTGCTTTTCCCTGGATTTAATCCAGCCATTGTGTACCAACTGTGCAGTTTGGCTCTGTTAACCTTCCAGAGGAAAATTAACAATATGCAAAGAAGAAAAGAGCAGCCCACGTGTAGTAATGACTGAGATCAAGCAGGTTCACTAACACCTCCACCCAAGAGGATTTACATTAAAACCTGGAGAAACCTGCTTTGTTTGAAGCTGGCTGAGGCTCTACATCCACTCTGATGTCCCCACAGTTCAAAATCTCTTTTCTACCCACTTGTGCTAGCCTGCAGCCCCTACTCTGCAGTATCCTATAGCAGCTTTGAAATAATTCCTAAGTATAAAGGAATATGCTCCTGCCTAGCAGCACCACACTGCTTTCTCCAACACATTTTCACTTCCAGTTGGTCCCCCTTGTTCCTCATATACTCTACCCAAACTACACCACATCTCTTATTCTTGTGGCTGCAGTTCCTCTGTGCTACAGCATCTCTCTTGTACCAGTAACTGGTAGCTGAAGTTATTATGGGCAGCCTTACATATTGCTCAGTTATAGGTCAATAACAAATTCTCAGGCTTCATCAGTTGGTAGTGGGAAAAAAAATAACCAACCACAAAAACCAAACCACAACAAAACCACCTCCTATTCTGATCAGGGGATGATAGTGTTAATGACAACTCTATAGCAAGTTACAGTGGGACAAGATAAAAATTAGTAGATCAAACCCCTCCCAAGTCAGTACTTTCTACAAGAACAAAAGCTTTATATCCCTCCATGTTTGTGGGATGCCTCAGCTTAGGTTTGTGCATGGAGAACTGCCAAGACTACAAGTTCCAGCTTTGTTGAAGCTGTGACATACCTCCTGCTTTCAGCAGCAACATCACTGTTCCCACCCATCTCAATCCATGAAATTGCTCAATTGCTTCTCCTATTATTAGAGCAAATAATAAGTGATTTTTTTCCCTGACAAAATGTTAACAAAGTTCACTCATTAGAACTCAGCACAACTGAGAAGTTGATCCTAAGGACATCTAGGTTAGTTCTGTGACAGCTGCTCTGCTCTCTTTACACCGTGCCCTTGGAACAGCATTAACAAGCTATTACTGCTTCCTGCCCCAGCTCTGGTTAAACGGGGCTTATATCCTTGGCTACAGCTCTAGATCCACACTGGCTCTTCAAAAGGGCATGCAGGACAAAGATTACGGATGAATTCAGCTCTAAAGGCTTATTTGATCTGACTCAAGGGAAACTGTGCTGGACTGGCTGAGTGTGTGGAATCACTCGAGTGGCTGTGCAGTTAAGACTTGGACAGTGAGAATTTTCCTAAAGGCAGATTAGGTTCTGTTGGGTCAACTTCCATGGCCCAAACCTAATAAACCATCTTGGATTGGATGAGAGTTGCCTCAGTCCAACAGTTAGATACCTCTGCATAAATTACTTTACCATCTCAATAATTTTGTCTGTAAGTACTTTGAAGGTGGCACTTTGGATCTTGTATTTACATATTTTTGAAAGAAAAGTATTTGCATCCTTGTAGATAGTTACAGAAGATAAAGTTATATAAAAGTTTTTGTTGAGACAAAAGGCAACAAAAAAAATTTAACAGTGTTAAAACCATTTTCTGCTTGGATACATTACACATCCTTACACAATCACTTCATGTATTGTTATAGGTCCTGTTTTGCTCCGTTCTGCCTGCTGTATTCCCTGGAAAGCTCTACATTCTGATTTTTTTTCCCCCATTAATGCTACCATATATAAAGAATAAATATGAGAAAGGCTAGATTGCCCTCAGCAAAGTGTTTTCAGTGGTTTTACCGGAAGCAAAATCCTTTAGAGAAACAATTCTGTTTTGTGTCTAACCTTAAACAAAAAGAATTCTGCCTGGAGACATACTCTACTGACTCATTTAGGTGTGGTTTCAGTAGCCAGTTTACATGAGACTGTTCTGGCTTTTTGGCACAACTTTCATTAAATTTTACAATATTACCAATTTAGTACCATAATAACAAAGTGCATGCTTTTAATAATATTTTTACTACTTCAAATACTACTTGGACAAAGACTTTATAGTTGTATGGAAGTCAGCATGTCAAAAATAATACTAAGATATTTCTAAACAAATAATTTTTAAAATGTAATAGTGGTAAATTTCATACAATTATATGTAGTCATCTGGTCTAATATCTACTAAAATAAATCCACTTCAGCCCTAAGTTCATAAGTTTAGAATGCCTGGGTTTTAAACTTTTTTTTTTGGTAGGAACAAGGTAGGGGGAAATAAAAGTTTTAGGTCTTCATTAAAGAGAATGATCTCCAGACACTGATAAAGGGTAAGTACATTAGATAATTCAGGAGTCTTACAACCCAGACAGATTATTGCAGATTTGACTTTAGTTACTGAAATTAGTCATATTCCATGCTGAAAAAGCAAGTTACCAATCACAAAAGTTAAAATGAATTTTGGAAGTTATGAATTTATTTGCATTTTATGCCTGTATATTTGAAGTAGGGACAATCTATTCCAAATTGGTCTAAGAAGCTGCAGTGAAGTAATCTGATATTTATTTTTAATAATTTAATTAATTAGACTATATTCAGTACCTGTACAAACACTCCTCACATATGAGGTATTCCCATTTAAATGACTTTTTCTAATGTCAGTAGCGACTTCAAAGTCAGGTTGATATGAAATGATAGATTGTAGTAGCATTATTAAAAAAAAATTACAGATTGGAACTCATTAAACATAAAAGCTGCACACTAAGGAAGATCTTTGTTTTTCAGAATGTATTATTCTTAGTTTTTACTACTCAGGAGTGGGGTTTTATATTTCAAAGTGGAAATACTGCTGCCAACTGTATTTTTAAAAATTTGCTTTATTACAGTTTCTTCGAGCATGTTATTATTCTAGTGTATAAAATTTGACTGAGGCTTCAAGAAAACAACAATCCAGAGACTTCCAGGTTCTGGGACATTTCACATATGCGAATCGGAGAAGTTTGGACTAAATGCGATGAGAGGATGAGCTGGACCCATCTGGGCACAGTGGTTTTGCCTAAGGCTACTAAAACCCTGAAGTCCACATTACCTCCGTTTACCTTCCTGGAGTGTTCACATCAGCACGGACTGTAAGAGTGAGTCACCTTTGTCAGGCAGCTTTAGCCCTTACAGATGTTACGAACTCCTGTCCAAACAATCCCTTTTATCTTTCCTCTCTCCTTTAGAAACATCCCTTTGTTACGTGTTTGGAGCACTCTCAGGTATTAGTGGCTCTGCACTAATATTTTGAATTATGTATAACCTACATGAAGGTGCATCAGGTCATGGAATATGCCTGTTACTGTTTTGACTACCTTGCCTATTCCTTCAGGTCCTACACCACAATAAAGGGCTCTATTGTTACTCAAAACTGAACAGCATGAAGAATATTCAGTGTAAACCAGAAAAATATAAATTAGCAGTTTTCAAGTAAGATGTAGGTGTCTAAATAAAATAAATAAATAAAAAGACCTGGCACACTTCTGCCTAGACTTTAGGCACATTTTTTCCAAACAGAAAAGCTTTTCAAGGACAAGCCTGTCTTGCGATTAGGGCCCTCTCATACAAGATGTGAAAGATTGAAATAAAATTTCAAATGAATTGCCATCACATAGGAGTGAACACCAGCACCACTGACAGTTTAAGAAGAGATTCCTGTTCAGAGCTCAAATCCAGAATGATAGTAGACACTGTTCAGATTTAACTTAAAAGCAGAGCAAAAGCCCAGAAACTGCCTCTATTACCTGTATCTTTTTCAACATCTACAGAAAGAGCCCAGGAAGACCAGTCTCTGCACTTAAATGTGCAAAGTTAAGGTCACATATGAAGCTCAGATTCCTACTGATCAAGTTCAAAAGACAGATTATGTCCATTACCTTGCTTGGTTGGACAGCAAATTAATTATACTACAAGCAAACCAGGTAAAAGAGAGCATATTTCCCTCACTAAAAATTATTCAGAAGACATGTCACTCAAAGAGTTCACAGCTAATACATGTTTTATTTCTTGCTTCTACAGTTAAATTGTAAACCTCGGTACTACATGAAACACTTAATTGAAAATACTGTCTAACTGAATTAACAGCTGCCAATTCATTAGCACTTCGGCGTGCATGAGTGCATTTCTTTTGTTATAACTGAAAATCTCAGAGTAACCTTACTTCTGGTGCTACAGAGACAGTGTGTGCACTGATGGAAACAAACACGCATTCACAGTGTGAGCAAGTGCTGCATGTTCATTTGGGTTTGGCATTTTAACAGACACCCAGGGGAAGTGGTGGAGGGGGAAAAGCAGTGTATCCCCATGGTAACCAGGACATCTTGTTTTATAATGTTTAGCATGTTTAACATTAAACACACCAGACAGAAAAAAATTAGTCACCTAGAAAAATATTCATTTCTGAGCAAAAGTATTCATGAACAATGAAAATGAAAAGCTCTTAGCAGTGTCCTGTGAGATATGAAATAAAAATTGCCATTTTTCATTTTTTGGCAGCTGACAATTTATTCTAAGCTTTTTCCTACGCCTAAGAATCAAATGCCTCCTCTCTTCTGCCCTCTTTATTCTTCTCAACAAAGTACTTTTAGATTTACTTTCTCATGTGCTAAGTTATTCCAAAAACAGATCTCACTAAAATTTTTAATGTATAAGAAACTGTTTTTGAGTTCCAAGTGAGGAAGGAGGAACATATCTGGAAATGAAATCTTCTCAACTTGATTTGTATTATGAAAATATTTTGTGGATGATGACTGCTTTATTTTTGTACCTCCCATGCTCCCAATAACTAGTAAGAAAAGTGCTCTAAGATTCACTAGCATTGCATAAAGGCATATCAAAACTGCATAAAGAACCAGTGTATTCCTATTATGTCAGCTGTACTTTTTTACTGATGGCTCATTTTATATTTTATATATTTACAATATTTTATATTGTATATAAATCAGCAAGTGTCACCTGTATTTTTACATGTCCATTCAACAGTCAGAACTTGACATTTTAGTTAATCAATTCAATCTTGAACAAGTCAGAACAGAAAATGAATTTACTTGCTTATTCATCTTATAAACATCCTATTTCAGTGACCAAGTTCCTATTGCATTTTTTGAAGCCCGCACATACATCCATGTACAACCTATGCAGAAACTTGCCATCAAGTGGCTTTGTATGTTGTATCACTATCAGTCCAAGTGCAGAAAACCTACTGGACACATCAGTGATGTGTTTCTCACAAATGGACCTTCTTTTTCTAGCTTTATGTCTGAGCTGACATACATTTAGAAAAGAAAAAAAGTTTTGAGATAGAATAAATACTTCCAGCTTTCTGTGAAAACCACAACTCTGCTCTTGTAAGCAAACGTGTGTAACATTGGATGTATTATAACCATATTTTATCTTACTGTGTCACAGTGTTCACCCGTTTCTATGGAGAAGCAGACTTGTCACCTTGTTGAATGGCTTAAAGCTAGCCTGAAGCTTAACCTAAGACAAGTCATATGTTTTAAACAGATATATATATAAAAAATATATCTAATAGCATATATCCAAGAAAACAAGTTACGCTTTTCACTATTAGTGAGAATAGCACTTCTAAAATTTTACTGAACAAGCCTGTTTTCTAATCTCCTAAGATTTTGAAGGCTAATATAAACCAAGTTCGTTTGTAACTGGATTAATTTCTGTGAATTAACACTGAAAGTGATTTGTCTTCGTGACACTTCAGAAACCCAGAAGTCTTATTTTGCTTCCTGCTATTAACTGTCAGCTCTGGATGGCTTAAGTATAGAGGGAAGCCAGAAAAGCCATCTGTTAGGAAGAATGAGAAAGCCTAGTTGTTTTACTCATTTCCTGGGCAAAATGAAGACTGAAAGGTTTTCAGTGAGAAAACTGCTTAGACTGCACTAAGCCAGATGTATATAGGGAATTCAAAAGGAATAAATGAAACAGAATTTTCTTAGTTCAGTATAAAATAGTTGTACAGCAAATATGAAGAAAGCACTGGGTCCCTTTAAGCAGATAATATGTAAGTTTTCCAGTAAAATTTACAAACCCCAGGCTTGCTTTTCCAAATGGACTTATATTATGAATAACAGGATACTAAAAAAAAAAGTCAAATGTTAGCAGTATCATTCTAAATAAATGCCTATAATACTAACATGAAAGAAACTTATTGACTTCAGTCCTTTTAGGAGAAGTAGGGTATGTACTGCTGGAAAAAGCCAGTCACTATGTAAGTTTTGAATCTGAGAAGGAGAATTCTTAAATAATGCATTAGCATAGCACATCAAATTACATCAGATTTCATAAGAAAAATTCAGGACTACTGAACTGTGGGCATATTGAACTTTTGTTTCACAAATGAAAACCTCTTCATCCACACTGTAATACAGCCAAACACATTTCTATCACTTTATGCTTTTTTATCTCATCTTGAAACAGGCCATTACTGATGGGAAGGCTGACACTCATTACAGCAGTACATTGAATGTCATTTATCTATTAAAAAAACCCCAAACAACCCATATCAAATGTAGCTACTCGAGGTCACTATTCCAGCATAAACCCCTAAATAATTATTGTAGTGCCTCTAGCCATAGTTCAGTTAAGATACTGGAGGTGTAGATTATGTGCATTTTTATATCCACACATAAAATACATGTCTATGCATGTATATATATATATATGTACAAGAATAATATATTAATATCCATAAGTATATATGTATATATGGATCCCTATACACAGGACCAACTTAGATGATACTTGCAGAAACAGCTTTCTGGACTCCTCAGTTTACATGATGAATCTGCATCACAAAATTGTCTTCAGAACTTCCTTCATTTCCTGATGTTGTAATGACAGGAAAGGAAGAGACTGGCCTTTAAGTCACTAAAAGTATAACATGAGATAATTTTACAGCTAACAAGCAGGTCAGTTTCATTTGTTTCACTGAGTAGCCAGACTACTTAGCTCTCACCTCTGAAACACATTACAAAACTGCCTTATTTTACTACTGAGTAATTCAGTAGCTCTTCTGCTTTTCTTTTTCCCTACAATTATACTGTTCAGCTACATTACACAGTATCTGAAGCACTCTTCTCCACGCGGGGTGTTCAGATGAACAATTAGTTATATTACTTGCAAAAAACCTTCAGAAATGTAGAGAAATCAAGCTTTGAGCTGCTAAGTCCCTGACACCCCCATACAGTTTTCCCCAGAAGAGAGGATTAAAGTTACCAGACTGAACTGCAGCCTTTTAACAGCTCATATCTAGATTTCCAGGCCTACAGCAAGAGGTCCACTGGATTTTTCCCTTCTTGAAGTGACAGTTTCTCTGGCACCCAAACACATTGCTGTGTTTCCTCAACTGGAAACAAATGAACGAAGAATCCAAATAGTCTGGCAAAAGGCTTATGGAAAAAAAATAATTTCCACAGGCCCTTCCTGAGATGCATTCTTTCTTTGCTACAAATCATGACAGCTTTTCACAGCAAAGGCCTTTCCTTTACCTATTCTCTGAATTATTGCCTTCCCTCCAGCACATACAAGCCATCCATCTGGAGTTCTCCCACAATGCCTTCCTTTAAAAGACTACTTCCATTTCTGTGACATAATATCCCCTGCAGAGCTCTCAAAGGGCTAAAAGCAAGACAGTCATCCCTTTGGAACTGTCTTAAAACACATCTATTTATCTCTGCAAACTCAGGGGTTTGGTTTTTTCTAAGCATGACAATCAGCGAACAACAAGTTCCAGCGTGAAGATGCCTTTTTCCACAGTGACAAAGGCATTTCACAAACTGCTGGCGTAGTCTCCTTAATGATCTGTGTGCATCACAGATTATGTTTGACTATGGATTCCCAGACACCCAGCAGAAAAGACTGACTAGAAGACTTCCAGAATTCTGAAATAAGCTTCCTAAATCCAGCACAAGTCCCCTGCTGAAGCTGAGACAAATATCTTTGCTTATCTCAGAAAAAAATTGTTCCGTATTATCCAGCAATTATTTACACATTGCCAAGTCTTGCATTTTCAGCATTCTTTTAAGCGAGTAAACAACTTCTTTTTCAACACTGAGTCTTGTTGCTTTTCCCTAAAATAACCTCAACTTGTATTTATCATCATATAGCATTCAAAATTTGGAACAGTACAGCTGAGATCTCACAACAAGCACAGCACCAAGTAGAGCAGAATAATTACCTCCTGTGCCTCACATCTGATGCTTTTGTTACTATTACCCAGAACAGGTTTTGTTTTGGTATCACCAGGTTTTAACTCTTAGTCTGATCTGCTATAATACCCAGAATACTCGGCACAGAACTGCTTCATTCCCTGACAAGCTGATGCCCATAACACTCAATCCATTTTTCTCTTGCAAATTTTACAGGGCCAGTCTGTTCTACCATCCAGACTATTAATGAAAACATTGAATTAATTCGTAAACTTGATCCCTGTACAGTGCTTTAACCAAGGAAATACTTCCCAAGTTTCCAATTAAGAACATCATGTAGGAAAAATTCTTCTACTCATTGTTCTTTAGCTTTAGTATGTTAAAGAATCTTAAAGAAAACAAGAAGACTTTAGCAAAAAAAAAAAAAGACTTTAAATAGGCTTTAAATAAGACAGTAGTTCACAGGCCAATGTCAGCCAGTTACTAAAGACTGTTCATAAGCAAGTTAACTTTACCTTAGTAAGACAAGTCTGTAGTAAGCAATTGATGCACTACAGGGGTAATGTGATATTAGCTTCAAGTTGCTTTATCTAATAACATAAAATCACATTAACAAATACTTATGGTTAGAGGACACTTTGTTTAGGGCTGTTACAGGTGGCTTTTTAACTAGAATAGCTTGAAGTCCAACAAACCAATATGTTTTTAAACTACATGTAAAATTATCCAGAGGAATATTATGTCAGCCATTTTCTTACTTTGGAGCTGTAACTGTCAACATCATTATCTAAACTTAAAATGGTCAAAAAATATAATTGTATGGATGTGAGAGCAGTACCACAGCATTACTTCAAAAGTTTTTCCATTTATATAATAAATGAAGAACATTTAGGAAAGCTCCCCCCACCTCTTTCACAGTTAATTTTGGTTTTTTTATTGATCCAGTCTTGAATAATGCTGCTTATTTGGTAACAATATCAGGCAAAAACATGAGCAAGTGCCATTCTGCATTCCAATAAGAATCATTCAATAAAGTTTTGCAAGATATACATTTGATCCAGCTTCTGACATTAAAGGTCATCATGCCAATGAAAATTTTTAACAATACAATAAAATCCTTCAAATATAATGCTTATGAATGTAATTCAAGAGACCAGACAATTTAATTTTCTGAAATTTATATCACTCATGTCCATAATAATTTTACATTTCACACTTCATGCTCTCAAATGTTACCCTAGAGAAGACTAAATCTTTTTGCCACATATACTATTAAAGACACTAGCCAGGTTTATAGAGTTACAGAAGACTATAATAGGATGTAAAATTTAGTAGTAATAAGTTATGACATTTGCTGACTAAAACATTATTCAGTCTACACTAATGTTTGATCCACTCAAATACAATAAGTATTTGGATGTTATATACTACCCATTTCATATACTTACAGTGCAAAGTAAGAGACAATTTTTTTCCTGAGCATTTAGGAAACAAAAATCCTTTTTCTTTAGCTTTGATTACAGTCCATTTAAAATATACTCCTCACATACCTAGGCTTGTCAAGACTGTACAATTAAGACAGGCAAAAGTTTGTAGATATCAGAAGCCCAGTCAGGAATCAGAAGGGTTACTGAACATCTCTAAAATTTGTCCCTGTTTTTCAAGTCTAAGGATATAATAGGATTTTGACTTATAGCAAAAAATTCAGAAATTACTTTTTTCCCATTGACCAAACATTCCAAAATGTACAAACCACATGCCTTCCAAAACAGAGAAACAGCTGCTATTTAAACAAATTGCAATACATATTTCAACTTACTATTCTGTCGTTAATGTAATGCCCAGTGAGCTGTGCCTCCAACAGACATAAGAGAATAAAACTTTTAGGAATGTGTTTTGGGCATTTTGTAAGGAAGCTGGATTCCTTACAAGTTCATCTTTTTCTCAATAGCTACAGACCATGAGTTTCTAATTCAATCTTCTCTTCTGTTTGCAATATATCAGGTTCTACTGGAGGAACAGGTGGTCTGAGTATAATCTCTGGACCTCCACCATAGATTGACTGAAGAAAATTCCATGTTTCTTCTGATATTTGTCCAGAATCTGCACCTGAAAAATTTTTAAAATTTAATTACTATTTAGAATAATTCTTTCATGATTTAAGTCCATAACAGATATAAAAAGAAAAAAAAACCAAATACAGATTAAAATTTAAAACTGTAAGGATTCAGATTCAAATTTAACACCATAAGCTTCATTTTTGCTTTATCTTGCACCAGCTGCCAAACCCAATTATCTATTTTGTTTTAGTTTTGTACTTCTTAAATCTAACAACTACGTAGTCTAAATTACGCAGTACTTGCAGAAAACGCGTGAAAATGATAAACATCTTATCTAATATCTACCAATCAAGCTGAGAGCTGGTAGCTCTTCGTACTCAAAAACCAATGATTCATATTATTATAAGGACATGAAGTCACATGGATTACACAGTAAAGTTCAAGGACTCAAGATTGTTGTTTCATCAGAGAAATTAATATTGATAGTAAAGAATAAAAGTATGAGAACCACAGTGAAATTCCTAGAGAGAAAGGACTATTATTAGGATAATAACAGCTCCAGTAATAATAACAGCTCCTGTAGCACTGATGGGTCCGCCTGATTTTGTTCACTGACTGAAATCTTTGCTTATGATTCCATTGCTCTGGCTAGAGGTCTGTCTCCTGTCTCAAGCCAGCATCCAACAAGCATTTCTGATTTTCCACAACTTTTTACAGAGGCAAAGACAAGATGCATCAGCACATCTCCCCTCTAGGTTTCAATACAAGGATCTTGTCTGATACTGAGTGATTTCCTCACATTAACCCACGCAGAGAGGTCACAGTTCTGTTCTACCAGAATAAGCCTCCTCTTCTTTAAGCAAATCAAAACCCTGCCCAACAGCCAGTTTCCCCCGATATCCTTACCAGACATCATTAATTTGTCTTGTTAAGCCTTGTTTCAGCACCCTCATATTTAAAAAAACAAAGTCAGCACCATAAGCAGGGGACTTCTCCCCCTACCTCCTGTACTTTTCTGTCCTCATCACCTGCTGCAGTGGTGCCTACTGTTGTACTTTACCTATTAAGAGTTCCCAAACGGGAAGGGTACAAAGAGCTGCACATTTTTTTACCTACACAAACTCAACTATGCAAAGCTTCATTTGCAAATCATCATGCTGATCCCACGCCAGTACTAATGATGTTACGCCTCAGTTTTATTCTTTTACCTTTAGGCTCTCAAGAAACAACTCCATCTCTGTAGGCACAGGAGTAGATCTTCACTCCCTTATCCAGATTCCAGCCAGTCAGGTTAAACTGAACAGGCACAGTGAACTAAGGCACTGGAATCAGGACCACTGGATCACAGAAGTATGTAATACTGGACACTATTTAGTGGCGTTCTCACCTCTTATGACTTAAGAGACAAGTTTTCCACATCCTATTCATCTTGAATTCTACCCAAGTCTAATTTTTATCAATGTAGCTGAAAGTAAACCAACAACTGGCTAACTTGCTATCAATTTCTGATTCTAAAGTGATTTTTTTATCAGGCTTTATACCTTGTACTTGAATTCTATCATCAGCACTTAAATCATTAAAACACACTAAAAAACTCATAAGTGCCAAAACTATTTTTTTTTAAAATAAACTCTTGGCCTTCTACAATTGGTGAGGTTTGTGGTAGGTTTATTGGTATATCCACTGTATGCTGAGGCATTAAGCAAAATTGGGAAAAAATCCAGATAAATAAGTGTCAATCTTAATGATGCAAATTCTTCTTTTAAGCTGAGCTATGATGAATTTAAAGCTTCCTAGAAAGTCTAAAGACTTCATAAAGCAGGTCATATAAGAATCTTTTTCTCTGTACCTATGAATTCCAAATAAATGGTATTTACCATTTAACTAAGAATAACAAAGAAATCTGTATCTTTGCAAAAACTTCTCTAATGTGCAATGTACAGTATCAAATGACTTGCAGGAAAATGAGCAAGATTTTATTTACAGTGGTTTTCTTCCTCTGTGAGATGTTTTTCTATTCAAATTAGGTTTCAAGATTCAAATAACTGCATACAGATATAGAACAGTCTCTCAGCTTTGTTAAGAAAACCCCCATCAAACTAAGTGATACAAAGCCAAAGCATACTTTCACCATTTTCAGGTTACTCTGCACCTCCTACACTCTCAACTGCACTTGGATTAGTCTATTACAGATACTAATTCTTCTTTATAAGAATAAAATGATTCCCCAAAAATGGGCACAACACAGATTCATTAGAAACTGCCATTCATTTTATGGTAGCAATAAATAAATTAAAAAAAAAAAAATTTCCAAACTTCAGCAAATGCATAAGGGGCACAAAGCTGCAGCACTATTGTACACTTACCTTGTTTTAGCACAGCATTGCCACATTTTGTTACTGCAATCTTGGCATTATCAATGGGGCCTGGAGGATCTAGTGCAACAGAAAAATTATTAAAACTGGGAGAGCTGAAAACAAACAGCAGGTTGGAAGTTCTATTTCTAAATGGAAGGAGAAACAGCTCATTTGTTTACTGCTTGTTCTTGTACTGCTTAACAGTACGTTCCAAGTTGTTAAAAGCTAATCACATTTTTAATTAAGAGCAAATTTTCCAAAGCATTCATGATTACAGTTAAGTCTTCAAGCAACATAAAACACAAATTAATCCTAATTCTTACCCTTACCAAAGTTGTCCAAGAGTACACTCTGACAAGACTGTAGAACACTTTATCAGTTTCCATTTTAAAACTTTAGAGGCATCTGAAGTCAGCTAAACTGACATTAGTACAGCTGTTACTGAGCTATCTCAGTTTAGATTGTGACAAGGTCACCTCTCCTCCAGAAGCTGCAGCATCATCTATCAGTTTGCACAACAAAATCTATCCCCCCTTGTACTTAGATCCAATTTTTCTGCTGCTGCTAACAGCAAACATCCTGCAAACAAGCAACATTCCTTCCAACACTATCCCATTAACCCATTGCTGTGAATTATTTTACTGTGTTCTGTATCCTGGATGTATTTGTAACCTACAAAACCTGTGTCTTAGATGTTTAAGAGCTTTCGTGGTCTTTGCTATCTGTCCTTCCTACAGTCTTCTATCAATGCAGAAACACCTTAAACAACAATGCAACAAAAGATTACCTATATTTTGAAATGGGGCAGAACTTACCACTGTCTTTACCCTTTACAAATCCTTCCCATTCTCTGAACCAGTGCATGCTGATGCAGTAAAATGTTGATGGAGATTCTTCTTCTTGGAATGCTCTATTAAGCTACAAGGGAAAAACATCTGTGGTTTTCTGCCCTTTTATTTCTTTAAACTACTGAATTATTTTAACCACTGTAATTATTAACAACGAAACATTACACTGTAACAGAACATTTTAAAGAACCACTGACCATAAGAACAATAAACACCTGGTGAATACCTAAGGTCAGATTCTGATGCAGTGGTAGCCTTCATATTAAAAGCTGATTTACTATTTGTAAGAGAAATTATTTATATTTCCTGAAAACAGCAACAAGTTCTTCTTAAGCACAAGTGCTTACTCATCAAACACTAATGGATAATTACTGTGAAGGCTGAACTTTCAAGTCGCAAAAGAAGCAGAGATCTTATTTTTGTAAAATAAAATAAAGTAGTGTTTTGAAAAATTTTCCCCATAATTTTATGGAACGTTCTTTGTGTTATGAACTGTATCTTCATCTGTGTTTGTTTTTCCCCTAGTATTTTGAGCAGGTGATAGTACGGTTCCACGCAAGGCACAGTTAACTAATACACTGGGACTTCTCATGACTTACAGATCTTTTTATAAAATTATTACAAAACAAGCAAAAAGTCACTTACACCTTTAAAACCATTATCTTTTCAGCTCTGTAATAACACAGCTATACTTCCCCTTTGAAGCCATAAACCTAAAGCATCAACACAACTCCTTGAGGTTTCCTATAGCCTAAGTTTTGCAATCATTCCCTAAAGCCCCCTATCTTTATAGAGGATAACAGAATTTTCTGTGTACTAACCAGTAACAATACTTGCACAACAGTGCACATATCATCACTGTTTTTACTGGAAAGATACTGACTGCTAAAGCAAATGAAGTTGACTCAATGCTGTTAATAATAATTATTAACCAGTGGCAACCCAGAGTAATGAGAATTCCTAAAAATTTCAAAAAACATGGAAAAGCTGACAATCTCTGAAGTGTGATTAAAGGACAAACAGAACTGAAAAAACAGAGTCAGTTCTATTTTTCTTCCTTTCATGAGTTGAGAGAGCAGAAATGGGACTCCAATGTCTCCGCATTTATTTTCACTGAAAACTTCAAAACACATTTTTGGTTTAAGAACTTCAAAATCATTACCGCTAGTTATTTTACCATTCAGACTCAAGCATATAATCCTCTAACCCAGGGAAAATACAATGGCTTCTTGATATAAATTACACAGATCCATTACAATACTAACATATTTACTTCACTTACGTTTGTTTATGTTTCTAATGCCTTTTTTAAAAATTAGAACTAATGATTATCATTAAATTTTTCTTGGCACAGTATTATTGCACTTAAACCTTATCAGACTGCACAGAACAGCCACTGGCAGTGTATAAATAACAACTGCTCACGTGGCTGCACCGTTTCCATACTATAAAAAAGCAATTTAAGAAACACATTAAAAATTTTCTCTAAGTACATTTTCATATAAGCAGTTATCTGGGATTTCACAAGAACATTACTGCTACCATTAGGAGAGATGGGGTGGTATATAGGTATAGAGATATTTAATAAAGTAGATTTGTTACAGGAATCCCCTGTGCAATTCTGGTAATCCCTTGGGTCTAGTCATGAATATCAGGTGTTGTCCAGTAGCAGAATGGATAAGTGTTTACTTTTTTACCCGTATAAACATTTCCAATTCATTTTTCCTTCTTTTTTCAATTCTTTCAGACTCTATTTGGCAGGTGTGACAAACATACAGATGGTTCACAGCTGGTCCTCCTCCATATCTGCAGTAAAAGAAAAAAAACTGAAACAATCAGCCTTCTGGAAAATATAATATAAAAAGACTGTGCACCTGTAGACTTGGCTAATGTCAGTATGAACAGAAGGCTGACATGTGCCAGTCACAGTGATCCAAAAAAGCCATCATTTATTTTTCTAGTAATATTCTGTTCTCCATACCATCCTAAGACCATCTTTCAAGTTCTGATTGCCTTGTGTGTCAGTACAAACCATCCCAAACTCTGTTGCATCACAGACTTCAGAAGGAGTTACTATGGTTAGAACATGTCAGTGAGCAAATATTGTTATATATACACCAGGTGTGATTTTACCAAAGGCCTTTAAGAAAAAGCCTGTGGAAACATTCCAGCCAGTACTGTCTTAAATGTGTTCCTCCATCCACTGCAGACTCTTCATCAGCTTTGCTACCTCCCTGATCCTAGCCTCTAAACTTATTTATTGTTTTGCTCTTAATAGGTTATTCTTGACCCTTCCCTCACATTTTCCTTGCGTGAAACTGTATCCACGGAAGTCTGCAGGGGCACTGCTCCTGAGAAGGATATTTCTGCATACAGAAAATGGATAATGGAACAAAAATTCAGTACATAGAGGAAAAGGAAAATAAACTGAAAATAGCATTGCTTTTATTTTTTACTTGTGTGCATCAAAACTTTAAAACCTCAATAAAAACCTCCCTAGACCCTTAGATGTATTGTTTAAGTGGCAGGAAATTACCAGCTAAAATGCTTAATGCAAGAGCAATATAGTGTTTAAAGCCATCAGCAAAGCTCTTCTGCAGCTTTTTGTTACTTTAGAATAAGGCATAGCTTGTAAGAATTCCTCCTTCATAAGCAAGCACTCAAACCTGACCAACATTAAAGTGTGGGGCAGTAACACAGAACACTCAGATATAAGTTATTTTGAAGCAGTACTGGCAGCTGAGGCTATGGATTCAAAGCCAACATAAAAGAAAAGCTGTCTCCAGCCAACGAGAGAACAGGAAGCTGAAACAGGGAGCTCTTTCAAAAAACCTCTTGGAAAGTGTACTTTTGCTGACCTACTTTGTGTTATTTCATACATACCACACATGTTTATTGGTTCAATATTGAAGTATTACCCCAATAACACACTACTCTATGTAGTCTTTTACTTTGCACAAGAAAATGATACAAATCGGCTCTTTGCAATCCCTTCACTCAGCTGTGTGCCCCGAGGGCTGTCTTTTCCCTGAGCCACTAATTCTAAAGTCTGATGTCACTGCTTGGCTCTCAAATTCTATCACTGGATTTTTTCCAATTACAGTTCAAAACTTACCTGCTATACAGATTATCCCATATATTTTGAGGTAGCATTACAACTAGGTCCTCTATGAAGTTAGCTTTGTGTGGAGGAACACCTGCAAAAGCAACAAAAACCCCAAACAATAAAAAAAGACTTTTGGATAGTGAGAGGAGGACATTATGTTAGAAGGCCCTAAATAAATAAAAATTAGAACCTTTAGATGAATTCAGAGAAATTATATGAAACAAGTTTTACCTCATTATAATATACCACTGTATTTAGAGACACCACTCTAATTTTAGTCTTCTATGACTAAAATGACTTCTATGAGGCTGAAAAGCTTATAAAAAGCTAAAATGAATGGCTAAAATTAAAGGGCTAGAATCCATTTTAGATACTGATTTCAAAATGCTTCTTAAGGTTTACAGTTAAAATGTCAGGATGATTAAATATTTTGATTATGCATATAAACACATTAACAAACTGTCTATTCAAAATTCACTTATTTGCTGCAGACCTTTTGGAATTATTTCAAACAACATGAATACTTGAAAACAGAGAAATTTGAAGGAAGGCAGAAATGTAGGGGCTTGCAGAATTAGCAGTGTTGAGTTGAAGTACATGGTAAACAACCATGGACTATGCAGGAATTCCTGGGAACAGGGAAAATCTAGTACTTGGGCACTTGTACATCAAGAGCCATCTGCTGTAGCCCTGCAGAGGGAAAGCCAAGGGGCTCACAGGTACTCTGCAGATTGCTACAGGGACACAATAGTCCTGGGTTAAAATTTTGGTTCAGCAACAGGGGCAGCACCTCTATCTTGTAATCTAATGCAATTATATTTTTTATTAGAAAATAGGTACCACATAGTAATGATTTCTTGGAATGTTAGTACTCAAATATGGATATTTCCCCAAATGTATTCTGCTTACTGTAATGCTCATATTTTTATTAACATATAGCACAAGGTAAAATTTTTATGCTCCTATACCGAATACACAGAATTACTACTTGATTTTCACACTGTTATGCACTGGATACTCTGCATCAGATCAATTTCTCCAAAGCAGCTTTCAAACCTTCTCACTGCTTATAGCCCACAGCTGAGAAAAACATTTCAATTTGCAGATGGAAGTATTAAGGATAATGATACAGTGACAGGATTTTTTAAAATGTGAATATACATGTTTAAGAAGCAAGCAGATATGAGGAACTGTTCCTCTCTAAGGATCAAGAAAGTTTATGAACAAAATCAAATGTCCAAAGAAAAAAAAATAGGATAACTTCACACAGTATCATTTCTAATTAGTCAGCTACTAAAACAAGAAAGAGTTTACTTAGAAGTTATAATTTACCTAAGATATTATAACATGAACCTAGTATAATCAATTTCCTTTAATTAAAACAAGTATACACCACTGTTATAGCCAGAAGTTGACAAATTATTTTTAAGTGATTCACAGTTAGAGTCTCACCTCCATGCATACAGAGAAAGTCATTATTTGAAATCGGTCCTGGCTCTGCAAAAGTCTTGAATTTATTTAACCACTGCCTGGAAACATAGAACTGCAGAAGACTTGGTTCCATCATATTCAGTAGCCCTGATATTCTCCGTCTCTCTCTCTGTGCTTCTTCACTGCTCTTTCTATTACAGAAATAGAAATCATTAAACAAATACAGATCCTTGTGTACAGTGCAGATAACTTACTCTGTGAAAAGAAAACTCTGCCTTCAAGTAAATTACCTGGGCCTTGTCTGTACTTCCCAGTTTACACAGCCTAAGAAAGCAAACAGTTGGGCTGCAACACAGAAGCCGATTATGCTGCAGAGGTGGTAAAGCACCAAAGGGCTGTGCCCATCTGCTCATTTCCTCTCTGCAGGGTTTGAGATAAAGCTTTGCAAGCTGCACTCCTTGGGCAGATGTTCCATCCTTACCTTCACAAGTAAGATTACACAGTAAATACATCAGGTAATTCCCCTACTTTTCCTGTATCCTCCTACTTTTCTCATTGTACAGCTGGAAGTAACTCTGTTGTCCTGTTTTAAATACAACAGAATCTCTCTTCTCCAAACCAGTAGTCTTTTGTGGATCTATTCTTTTTTAAAGCCATATTTTATGAATGCTATTCTTATTCTTTTATTATTTATTGAATATATTCACTCACAATCAAAGATGGAGTGTTCTTTCTTGTCAATACAGCAGGACTTCAAATTCCTTTTAAAAAGCCTACTAAGTCAGATTCATGGACTCAGCTCAAACAGCGGCAGGTGGGAGTGCTCCTAATGAATGTTAAAACTTTCTGAGAACACATCTCGTTCTTTATGCAACTCTGACACAAGATATTTTGCAGCCAACATTTAGTGGAAATTTGATCTTAATACCAGAAGTTTAAAATCTGAACATGGAGTTGCTTTTATTATCTCAAGTACAAAAGTTCCCAAGACTGAAGATGATAATAACATGACATCTCACCTCTCACTTCAATTCTCAGGAAGAGACTAGACTATAAATTGCATTAAATTAAATGTATAATAAAATGTATAATACAATGGATTAAATTTCAACACAGTAAAACCTCTGCTGTCCTTCATCCCATCTGATAAAGACTTTGCACAATTCCAGTTAGATCTCAAACAGTTAAAAAACCTTCTGTGTGCAAAACCTCCCCATGTGCAGAATTCCCTTCCTCTAATTGAAAATAAGGTGGCTAGTTCTTAATTGTTGCTTAAAGTTCTCTTACTAGGCAGATTTCATTCTCATTTTAATATAAATGCTTTAGCTCTGACGGAGCAAGCGTTAGGGACATAATTGAAGGATTAAGTTTTTCTCCAGCACAGGCTTTTCTCGTTGGTCAAATTCTTCCATTGCAATTCTCATGGGGCAGCCAATTCTGAAAGCTGCCCAACTGCTTAAAATGTAATTTACATCCATGATGTATAGGATTACAGGGGTACGATTGCACATTTAATGTCTTACCTGTAGAAGAGAACATAGGCCTCTGCATTTTGCACTGTGGATTCTGATACTTCTGTGACACTCTGGTCATCAAATTCATACCACAAATTATTTAAATTGTTGCGACAATAAGCTATATAATGTCCACCTAGGGTGTAAGAAGCAAGAATTATTGAAAAACATCTATAGCTGCCCATTTTACTCTGCAACACATGAAAAGGAAGTAAGTCCTAAAAATCCCCTTCAAGTCTTAAATGGGAAAACCAGAATCATTAGCAGATATGACTTTGAAATTAACTTCTGTCAAACTCAACATCAGCTTTTTTTCTGCCTTTCTATTAGCTAGTGGTGAGTTGAACACCAATTTCAGCACACTCTTGCACTCTTCAAGCAGTGTGTTCTTTAATGCAGTCCTGAACCATGATATTCAAAGCAAGACTGTCTGAACAATTTACCCTCATCAGTTCCCACAACGAACTCTTTTCAAATCTATGTATGCTTTATAATAGAAAGTAGCATAGATGTGGAAAAGCTACATGATATCACAACCATAATTAACTGTGTATCAAAGACTATTCATAATATATTTTAAATGATAACTATTTTTAAATACATCTTTAACTGCTAATAAGTAAATAATCAACTACCTGCTAAACTGATTATGTGAAGCACCACTTAGCAAGCACTAAGTGGAAGTTGAAAAAGCATCCGGAAAAAAAAAAGAACGGAAAAAACCCAATTCAAACAGTGGCTACTTCAAGTTCGAGAAATATGAGGGACTAACTTCTACAAAAATCTATGAAGTTTCTGGCTTAAAACTTTTGTTTCCCCTTTTTTCCAAATCCTAATACTGAAATCATCTAGGCAGAAATGACCTCAACATACAGCAATAAGATGTTTATTCAGCTACCCATCATTACCCATAAATAGCAGTTACCACCTGTTTTGGGGTTAAATGGCAGTGATCATCCAAGAAAACATATTTTGAAAAAATGTCCGGGATCTCCGTGATGCTTTGTAAACAGTTTCCAAAAAATTAAGGCACACAAAGCATTGACATGAACAGCAGTTGTGTAGAGCAGCTGATCAACTGGTCATCTGCTGGCAACACTATTTGTACATTTATGTTGTTCAACAGTGGATATAGTTTTCTCACTTAATACTCCAGGACCCGTTAATTTTTTTTCCACCTTCAATTTTATTTAGGTATGCCATATAATTACAAAGATGTGCCAACTCTTTCAGAGCAAGCCTTAAATCTTTTGGGTCAAGGTAAAAATCACAGCATTCATTTTCCACATTATAATGGTCATTGTTTATCTATTTACCCTTCAGTACATAGCTATCATCCTCAAAGAAAAGTGCTGATGTACAACTGCAAAGACAAAACAATCAAGCCCATACTCACTGCTGGCAGTTCCATGATGGCAGATGACAGACAGGAGATCGTAAGTCACGATTTGAGCTGGACTGTCCTTCGCAAGGAAAGGCTGAAGGTCAAGGCCTTCCAAGGGAAAGGACACGTGGGTCCCAATTTTTGTTGAAAACATAAGCTCATGTCTAAATCTTTTGAGATGAATGCACAGTATCTGTAAGAAGGATTGACTGATTCAGTCAAGAACTATACATGCCATTTGATATTAAATAGCTGAACTCTGTGTGCCATCTTCTCCTTTTATCAGCCCAAAAAGAATAGTTTTCCCTATGACCTGAAGCATATTCACAAGCTCTGCGTTTTAATCAGCTGTGGCTACTAACACAGATGCAACACTGAAAAATGTACCTTTTTTCTTTCTCAATGCACACATTGCACAATCTTGTCATGAGGGACATTAATTCTTCCTGGTTATTGAAGCCATCAACTCATGGTTTGAAGCATAAGACTGGATTACTTTAAATGTAAAGTTACAAATGTTACTTACAGACAAGCTTTCCAGTCTGGCTGTGGTGTCTAATTCTATGACCTACAGTATAAATAGTAGTATATATAATAATATAGAATAGAAACATTGTTACTGTCTGCAGACCAACAGTAATAACAGAGGGAAATCCCATTCCCAATCTGTCATGTACAAGATTCATTTTCTTACAGGGTGAATAACCACGTTGCTCATATTCTTAAACAAATGCCAATATGAAAGTAGACTTTCATCACACAGCATTATAAACACAATTTACTCCATGCAACTCACTAGTCTTACATTCCTAATCATGCAGAAAAAGTGCTTTAAAATGCATATTGTAACAGTACCTCAGGAAATTTTTGCACTTTGCAGAATTTCACTCCGTTTCTTAACCTAAGCAAAGAAAAAACCAAACCAAAACAACCAATAATTAATTCTGTAAAGGTTTTACTTTATGGTGCTAGATCAGCAAAAGCCTAAGCTGAACATTGCATTAGTAAACCCAAAATATTTCTGGAATGTAGACTAGACATGGAGTAGCCAAAATGATACAAACAATGATGGTTCATAAGACAAGACAATCTGTACTGTTAAAAAATTCAAACCAGCAAGTACAATCAAGTCCCAACTAGCTAACAGTTTCTCTTAACACAAAGGAAAGAACTTAAAGCTTCATGAAAGCTGATTATCCAGTGAAAGACTAAAAAGAAACGAACTAAGTTTACTTCTTAGAAATTATCTACAGCACATACAAGAAGGAATAACACTCCTGTACCATAAAGGGCTTCAAGCAGTCTTCAAACCACTTCTGTTTCTTGGTTTTTTAGTATTTAAAGCCATAGTTCATTTATTTAACACACCTTAGTGTCCTACTGCATATCAGGGGAAAGCTGCTAGTATTAGAGAGGGCTAAGAGCTTTTATTTTGTCAAACAAAACCAACTTAGATCTAAAGGTTTAAGGGCATGAGAAAGCACATGTGGTAGGGTAAGTCAGTGCTTCCTGACTCCTGCACCTTGGTAATACTGAATTTCTGACAGCCAGAACACAGGGTCATCAAAAGATAAACAGAATTGTGACATACCCAACAGAAATAATTGTCTCTTGACTAACAGAAGCAGTAAAACCTCAAATCAAGACAAGGCAAAACAAAGGTAAAAGCCAGCTTACTTTTTACACCTTCCACAGCTGTACATGTTATCACCTGCAAACATCAGGGAGAAGAAAACCAGCCATTATTCTCTAAATCCGAGCAGTTGTCCTTTAACTGCGTACATTTGGTATATAAAAGTTTCAACAGAATTTATCTTTAGGTTGCATCCAATATTTAACAGTCATAATAGTGTTGACATAGCAACTAAAGGAAAGGTTCTTAGGTTTTATGTCTTCAACTATGAAGCAGTACAGTATAATCTGAAGAGATGATGCTATATAATTTAAAAGGGAAATAATTTACTACGTCCAAATTGAGGTTATGAGAATGAATATTAATATAGTGGGTTTGAAATTTTTATGAACCTTCAGTTGATGCAATTTCACTAAACCAAATTCAGACTGACTTGACATTTCTAAAGCAGCTTTCATAGGCATTTCTTATCTCAAATACTCAGTTGAATGAGAAGCTTACCTTTCTGAAATGAATGATCCCAAAAGAACAAGGACTGACTGTATTACACTCTAACAGGTGGCCTCTGCTTAACTGCATTAAGCTAAGAAGATATTAATCATCTCATTGTGACAGGCGGAAAAAAACCACAGAAGAAATATGTTCAGGTAATTAACCTCTTACCCTTGAGCTCATCTCTGGCGAAAAAGGCAGCAAGACAATCTTGTAAGGTTACAACTGGACCCCAAAACCAGCTAGGAACACATGAGACAACAAACCTGAAACATCATTGACAGAAAAGAAAGAAAACCAACAAATGTTCTGCCAGAAGAGCAGAAACTAGAATTTCAAAATAGATAATTAAATAAAACAAGGTAAATATTATTTACCTTTTGAAGTATTCCATAAAAAAGGCTATCCATCCTTGGGGGGCATATGCTTCTCCACATGACCCTGCCTTGACTAGAGATGTCTGATGACTTGCAGAATGAAGTTTAGCGAGATCTTCCTTACCTGGAATAGGCAAGGACAGATCCTGAAAGGTCTCCAGGGTTACAGACAGCTAAGGAAGAAAATAAATGAAACACAATGGAGTTAAGCTTGAAGACAAACAGCAATTAAACTGAATTCTTTAAAGTTCACTAGTAACTACCAAGTCACCCCATAACTGAAAATTCCACTAGGTAGCAAATTAATTATAAAAAAAGTAGATTAATAAGAATTCATTTTCTAAAAAATGAATTTTTAGAGGAATCAAAAAAAAAAACATTTAAGAATGAACTTGCACATTGTTATCACGGAAACATTTTTTTAGGTCATTATTATTTGTCTTCATATTAGTCATACAAAGCTCTATGATTTTTGCCTCAGGCTGTGTTATACAAAGGAGTTTCAGAAAGCTTCAGTCCACTGTTCTCACAGTATTTTACTCTGACATTATCTTGACCTGATCTAACTGGACTTGCTGCAAGGGAGACCCAGGTGTGCATTTTCTTGCTCCTGTACTTCATTTAGTGATCACATAGTCACAGAGTCAAACGTCAAACACATTTTAGAAATTCTTGTTTGTTTTCTGAACTTGTTCACCAGACTGCCTTGAAGTCTCTGTAGTCTTAGATCTAAACCAAGAGAAGTATTAAACACATGCAAGTACACCAGGGTTAGGTTTAAGCCTTATGTTGAGAAAGCTGTCCCCAACGTAAAGATTTGGATATCCAGTATTTGATACTATTGCTCTGAAGCTAAAGCAGTCCACTAGACATATTTAGATAACTGACTTCTTAAAAACCATCATGTGTACTGTTTCAAGTAATTTTCTAAGCAAATAATACAGAAAAAAAAAAAAATCAACCCTTCCTATGTTGCACCTCCTTTTGCAGTAGAGGACAACTTCAGAAAGCAGCTAATGATTCCTATCACTGCAAACGTTAATGTCTTCACTTGGATTTTTTGAAAGACTTTAATTTTGTTAGTCTCAATCTATCTTGTAAGACTGTTACAGCATTATATTAGATTACTGTCTTATCTTTTCTTTGAAACCTTAGGGACTCGAGAACTTAGGACAGTAGCATGTATGAATTAAGATATTAGAACATTACTTAAAACTAATCAGACCTAAATTAAGTTGAAGAGCAAGCTTCTTTCTCCATTTGCTGTAAACCAATTCTCAAAATGTTATTTTTCAGCTCTGAGTAAATATTCAGCTCAACGAATACAAGCTATTCTAAACACAAAGTGCTGGTAGTAGCCGCTATTACAATTCGAGAAAACAAGTATGAAACAACCCAACCTTCTGAGGAAATCTGCCACAAAAGAATTTCAAGTTACCAGAGAATGACTATATTCATATGCGGTAAGAAAAGAACATACTAAAAGCTAGAGCCTTCTCTCCTTACCCGATCACAAGTCAAGCACTGGACTGAACTTATTATAGTCCCATCAAATATATCAGAGATAACACTCCTGTACTTCTTGCGCTTCTTCCTTTTTGGCGACGATACTGTTGAAACTATAAAAGGACAAAAATAAAATGCTGCAGTAAGCCAAAACCCAGTGGATTCTGATTTCCTTCAACTTTGTGTAATATAATTAGAAGTCTCATATATTCAGGGTTAAATTATGAGCCAAGCCCTGTTTTCTACTTACTAAATATTTCTTAAGAATTACAACATCACATTACTGACAGTACAGGCAATTCATGTGGGTTCTTCAAGCAGCTGGGGACAACCAACAGAAACTTTTGCCTCTCAAAGTAAAACTCAAACTGCCAGTCTTGAAACCTACAGCCTATTGCTACATGATTAATTTACCCTGACAGGAATCCCCCAAGGTATAAAAAGGAACATTCCATGTGACACTTAATTTGATCAGATCTTCCTAGGAAGCTTTAACCATGCTGGGCTGAAGAGCTCACACACAAGGTTACTGTATCACAACGCTGATGACAGTGGATTGAAGTAGATTAAAGGTACTACTGGAGTCACTTATTAAAAAACCCCAGGTCTCTCAACCTCTCCTTGGGCATGACAAGCACCAGTGACCAAGTACCTCTTCTGACAGATTCACTTCAGGTTGTCTAAAACCCTCCTGTAATGGTGAAGCCAAAACTGGAGACAGTAGTAGAGATGCAGTGTCAAAGCTGCTGAACAAATGAACCAAGGAGGTCAATGACTTAAGTCCATTAAATCACTGTCATGCAAGACCAATGCTAAAACATTAAAAAGATAACATGAATGTTCAGAAGTTCAGAATTTACCTGGACAGGCTATTGAATGAAGCAGGATTACAACATTTAAGTTGTATTACTTTCTGGTTTGGGCTTGGTGCAATGCCTTAAAAGCAGGCTCCAAAAGACAAGCTTTGCTTAAAGTAGTCTACTGTTAGACAAATCAGGGGAAAAAAAATTATATATTGTTCCTCGTGCCCTAAAGCAGCACTGTCTTATATGTAAAGGCAAGTAAAAGTATAAATATTCCAGATGCTCATAAGTGCATTGTGCTGCAGTGCCAAAAGAAATACTCTGCACTGCAAGGACATTAACAACCATAAAGCAGCCGGCATTTACAGGTCTATCTATAGTACAATTATACAAGGCTCCTTAAACCTTAATTGACTAAAATGCTGATTTACTGAACTTCTGCTGAGCAACCAATGAGCTCATTCTCTGGAGAGCATTACCTTTGGGGGTACTAACTTCTCACACCTTTCTCCTCTCTCCAAACCAGTGCAATTGAGAAAATTGTCTAAAAATAATACTCTGTCCTCCCAAAATAGAGGCAAATACTATTCATGCTTCAAAAGAATCAGAAGATTACACAAATATAGGGAATGATCTTGCATGTTCAGCTTACATAACACTCCTTCTCCCCATCAGAAATAGGGATAAAACCCCCTTAGAAACAACACCACATTGTTACACAAGACATAAGAAACACAATGAAAACTATAATACATTCAGTGCCAGCAAGCAAATAAAGAGCATCTACCTTTTTTGTGGACTTGTGCCAGTGAAGAGCACGATGGGTATGATTTTGGAGGGCTGTTTGATAAGCGTGTGTTCATCCCTTCAATTGAGGATGGTGTTTGTGCTGCAGATACATCATTCATATGAACATCATTGATGTATTCTGAAATTGAGATTTGCACAAATTCTATGAAAAAAATTACTGCAGAATGAACAGACACAATGCTCATGTAACGTTTACCCACATTGTCAGGCCACTGGACATTTAGGAATGTAGCACCACTTCAGTTCCTTTTAAGTTAAGAACAAAACAAAAACACCCCTCTTCTGGTTATCTGAAACCTTACCCAGTACAAATATTTAACTTTTAAGGGAATTAAAATTGGATTCAGAACAGCTAAACTGAAAAAATAAACTAAGAAGGTACATTGTTTACACGTAAAACCACCTACCCTATTTCACCTATACCTTCACTATATTCTACAATTCACTTCCACTCCCACAGATATTCTGGCTAAGATTTTGACTATTTCAATTGCACTTTAGCAATGCATTACCTGAGAATCTGCTGTGTATCTGTACTTTGACAGTTCCTTGGTTATTTAAAAATTCAGTGGTCTCTGAAGCAGTGTTTGTATCTTTTTCCAAGTCTTCCATAGAATTTGCTCGTTTAAGTTTGTTGCTTGGTATTTTCTCTTTCTGCCAGTCTTTGGATGTGACTGAGTTGTTATCATCATCCTGAATTAACATGGTTGTTTCTGCAGGATCCTCTAAGACAGGCTTGAAAATTGTGTCATTTTCTGTTTTGTCACAGCTACCACAGGATTCACAGGGCTGAAAGCCTAAGTCTGACTGGCTCTTATCTTCTTCCATACTCTCTTCAACACTCATAGGCTGAGCATCTTCCAGTTCTACAACTGGTTCTTTAAGTTCCTCATGAAGCAAATCCATTAGACAACGCAAAAATTCTTGTGCGTCCTAGAATTTTAAACAAGTTTTACCATATTACTCTATTTTATCTGGAAGATATTCATATCAGGAAAAGATACAGATAACTAAAACAAAAGCTGGCTGTTAAAAAAGAAAAAAGATAATCCCTCTGTCCCAGGTCTAATGTTCAAAACTACTTTCATTTCCACGTATGTTTTCTGCATACATTTCTTGCATGTGTCTTATCATACAAGTTTCCTCCAAAACATTCCAATTCGCAAAATAAATTACTTTAACAACATCAGCAAAAATGCTGCCATAGCTTACTGGAACAATAAATGTAACTCAAACACCTACCAGCAGTGTGGTCAGACTCCAGCTTTGCTTGTAATGGAACCTTTTAGAGACAGTTTTCATAAGCCTTATCCAGCAAAGCAACCAGAGCCTTTCTTTCACTGGGCATGAAGTATTTATTAAAAAGTGCTATGATGCTACTTAGCCTGTCTTTCCAATGCATGGACTGAATCACAATTCTTCTTCTAAAGCCTCAACAAGATTCCCCAAATGTGTTCCCACAAAGAGCTGTAAAGTATTACTACAAGTCTAATCTGTGTTTGGAAACATCTAAAAAGCCACCAAATTTCATCAATCAGTGCAGCTGCCTGGTTCTTGCCAACAGAAAGTATCTAATAAAGCAGGCATGCGAGCAAACAAAAGCCTCTTGTTGGCAACTACTACTGCTTTTCTTTTCTTCTGTTTTCCTTTTTCTATTCTGGTTGTTCATAATACTAATTTTTATTGCTCAACATTCCCATCCATCAGAGCAATTATTTATTAAGCTCAAAACTGCTGACTACAAAACATTTCTTTTCTTAAAAATTGCAACTTACAGAATTGAGTTTGGATTTGGGTAACAAAAAAACCCCAGTATGTATACTTGCTGGCAATTCTTTTATAAAAAACCAAAATTAACAAAAACATCAAGACACAGATCAACTGATAAACATTCTTCATTGATCAATGTAATTTTCTCCCTGAAGATTGGACACAGATGCCCAACTTGCAAGGCTGAGCACTAGGAGAGTGTTGGTTATGAAAGCCCTGCTGTGTTTTAACTGTTGCCATGAAACCTGCTGAACATACAATTGAACTATGACCTAGGCCTAACCTAAAAAGGTTCTCATTAAGTGTTACTCTGCATGGAAAAAGACGTTTTCATCAGTGTTCAAAGCTGCAAGAATTAAGTTTCCATACAGTTTCTTTGTGGTTATCAAGGCTGAATTTCTCCATTTTTCAGAAATCCATGTGGCACTTTAGAAATTCATGAGCAGATTACAGAACATTAAGATTAGTATTTAAACACTGACTTTACAGCTACATGCAGCAATTGAACATCAAAACATGTGTCCTAATCCTTCACTCCACAAATATGAAACATAATGGAAACAGCAAAATTCCTTCTAATAAATGCAGATTCCTGGAAGATACTAGTAAGCTTTTCTAATTACAAGGTTTAAATTTCTCACCTAGTCCTAAAGCTTTTAATGAAGTGCTCCAAACTGTATGAATGCATCAAGATATTGTATGAAGGAGCAACTGAAGAATGCCTTTGCTATATAATAATCCCTACCTATTTATCAAGCTACCAAGTTGTGGTTCCCATAACACACAAATGGTGGGGCTTTTTTCCAAGATACTAAATGGAAATGCATACTGTGTATTTTTTTCAAAAACGTCATTGGTAGATAAATATATTAAAAATCCGTTATATTCTTTTATATTTTTGAACATTTTTATTTTGTTTTCTGGGACTGCTCAAACATTAGCAGCGTTATTTCACCCAAAGGAGAAGTTCAGATATTATTACTTAAATTTTCCTGAAAGAAAAGGAGTTATTCTAAACTGAGGGCCTTTTGAGAATTTGATATAAATTAATATAAAACATGACTCAACTACGGATGATTCCATTTCAGATGATCTACATTCAAGTCATATTAACAAAAGTTTATGTTGCATTTGCTTTAAACAAATATAGGAAGTAAGGTATCTTAAGCATTAGATTTCTAATTAAGAGATAACTTTATGGCTTAGGCAGATTTAAAAGATATCAGAAAGTTTTACCTGTTGAGAGTAGCCTCGAAACATTGGATTAACAGTTTTAATTCCTTGAAATAAACCAGTAGGAACAACAGATCCAGGCCTAAAAAAAAAGTTTTAAATACATAAACACTGAAAAAGAAAGTACTTAAGTGGATTTTTTTATCTTTACTGGGATCATGTTACCTGCAACTGAACACCAATAATATTAATCTTAACAAAACATAACACTGGTATTGAATTATTAACTACACAATTTTTAAAAACCTGTCATCCAACTGAAACAGTGACTGTATCAGGCCTTTTATGGCACATTTCTTGTCAGACAATCAGATGACAAATCAGACATACTGTTGGCACTGTGCACAATTACTGTTTCTTTACCTTTGTATTGATATTTTGAAGTATTTTCTTTGACAGATACAACACAAATTCCATATAAGGAAATCAGAGAAATTTGTAAAACATTGATACAGAATGAAGGACACAGGATAAAGTAGTTAAAATTGCAGATGTGTTTCTGGCAAATATAAACATTTTTAAGAGCTTAATGCTCGCGCAGTGCTCATCTAATCTATTTCTTGTCCTATCTTTGGTATATATGGAAAAGAACAGGTCATAAGGTGTGCTTGAGTCCTGCAAGTTAGTCTTTCCTTCCTTATTTTTTTTTTAAGAGGAATTCTGTGAACACATGAAATAAAAATTAGAAACCTAGGACAGATTAATGCATCCCTCATGACTCTGGTGTCTATTTATTATCATTTCATCACCAAAATGATTTAATACCTGCTTTTGTGCCAGAGTTCTGTCATCAGCTTGAGGTAACTTTTACAAATTGCAGGTTTCTTATCTGTTCGGGCTAAGCCTCCACAGTCAAGAAAAAAGTGCGTCAAAGGTGGGCTGAATAAAAGAAGAAAACAGTAATTTTTTCACGTTGTTAAAATACAAGAGGAAATCTGCATTTCATACAGGATTATAAAATAAGAAGAGTAATACTATTCTGTAATTGAACAATTCCACTTCCTATGTTCTTAAATGCTGCGACCAAACATTTCCTGATAGGACAACTTCAGCAGTACAGCCACTCTGCTCCTCAAATGTGCTCTGACATTTCTCAAAGCACCAGAGTTGTCTAATGGGATTCAAATTCAAGGCAATTCCTACTAGCCGTCACAGAAGTACACATGTACCACCCCAGCAACAATCACCATGAGCCTAGTCCATAAACAGCATCCCAAACAAATCTTTTCTCTACAATCCAACAGTGCCACAAGATGTATGTAGGCAAATAATTTCTACTTAAATGATTATTTATGTTTCTTCCACGCAGTGTTGCCAACTGATATATTCTCTCCTCTCCCTTCAACCTCCTTTCTGAAGTCACAACCCCTCAAACACACTGGATCCATTTCCCTCCAAGAAAGGAGACATCCCAGAAAACTTGCAAAATCTGGAGTTTCTCAACAGAGTACTTTCCTCACGATGCCTTGTCCACTTCTTTATCTTCCAGACAGATCTGCCTCAGTTCTCCTCTCCCTCACCAAAGAGCCTCAGTGAGGTCCTCAGCCCTGCCCGCTCTTGGCCTGTGGCCAAAGGCAGATGCTCATAGTGACCCTGTGTGACACTTGCTGGGGACCTGGCACCACCCTGCCACTCCTGCTGCAGGAAACTTTACAGCTGGGATACTGTTTCTATCTGTTCAACTTCTGTAGATTTCTCCTTTGTAAACTTGTCTAATATTCCCATGGGATGACATGGGATTTTGCATTCTATCTACTCCTACCATGATTTAGCACAGAATGTTTCAGACACATTGTTTGTAACAACTGCATTCTGATCCTGATATCTCTTTTTGAATTAGGGTTTATTCTTATGCATTTCCTTTGATTGTTCTGTAGCAAAGGAAGAAGAAAATACAAAGACCAATCCACAAATCCAGTAGCTTTTTTCAGATATTCTTCTAATTTCTAAAACTGCATATATTTTCATGTGAGAGGCATTAGAATGAAACGGGGAAAAAGCTGAGTGGCCCATATACCATAACAAATTGTTTGTAGTATACAAGACCGAGAGTCAACAAATATATGTCCTCTTCCATGGTAGTGCAGCTCTTCAAATCTCTTAAGTCCATCTGGAAAAAATGCATGCATAAGCAAATATAAAATTGCATTAGCTATCATTTTCCTTACCAGTTGGAAAGAGCTTGTAAAGCTGCATTCATGTAACAAGTGTTTCCAATATTTTTTAATCCTGTTAGACCTGAAAAACAGAATAAATACAAGTCTGTTAATCCAATAATTCCTAGAAAATACATACTAATCAAAATAGTCATGTAACACTTGAGACACCAATTGTAATGCAGAATTGCAACTAAAAGAAACACAAGACTCCTAAAGGAATACCAATCTAACTGGAAGTAGTAATTAAAGTGTTTTGATCTTGATTGACTAAAACACTTCAGACAAGTGGATTGTATTTCATTTTACTAACTTTTCATGGTTTATGACACCTACATATTTTAATTTAAAATATCAACACTGAAGTTTTACTTCGGCTTAATGACTTACCTGTTCAGTTAAAGTGCTGCTAGGCTGCATTTGTAACTAATCACATTACCAAAAGCTTCTCAAAGATTTCATTCTTCTGTCCCAAGTTCACACCAAGTCAGATTACACTCAGTATTCAAAACCTACTCAGCATGTGATTATCCCAGACTAGTCCTGCAATTAGTGTTTTTCTATTTCAGTGATATACCTTTACTTTTATAAACAGACTGCTCAGTTTAGACTTCCCCACAGAGTTTATTTCCTAACCCACACTCTTTACTTTCTTTACAGATAGTCACATACACTTTTTCCACACATGAAAGTTACAATTAACATGTATTCTTTCCGTGATTATGAATTATGCTATTCATGGCTACTAAAGTGTTACATTAATGAAGTAATATTTCAAAATAAAATTACTTTTGTATGATGGAACAGTAACATTTCTAAGCAAATAATCAGTAAAACTCAAAAATTTAACAATCTTAACAAACATTCAGCAACCAATACTGATGACTCTATGCAATTCTTGAAGCATAGGAAATACCTCAGTAGTTTTAGTCTGTGGCAGAAAAATAAAAGTTACTAAGAAAATCTTTCTACATCTGAAAACCACTTGGGTTACTTCAGTTACAATTCCTAATAGACAGGACTTAAAAATTAAGTTTTAAAATCTCCTTCTATCTGTCTGAATGGAAATACAATCCTGCTTCCTGTATTAGAACATGCATTCCAAATTCTGCTACAAAGAGAACGATCATTCTTACTGAAATTGGAAAGCAAGAACAGTCAGAGGATTTTATTTCGTTTTTTTAGAAGCAGCAGATATTTCAGGAAGACACTCTCACTGCATTTTTCTAGCCTGTAGTATTGCAAGGAAAGTTTTCAAACAGACTTCTTTTCTTGTGAAGATATATGCTAATGGTTGCTTCACCAAAAGCATTTCAAAAGAAATTCTAAGAGCAAAGTTAGAAAAAAGCTAAAGAAGTTTCTTCCTTTCAATTTGGTGTCTTAACATAGTCACATCATAATTACTGGGAACTTTAATGCAATTCTAATTGTATATTATTGCAATGTTAGCTACATTCCCCAAAATATTAATAACACAAGAAGTGATAAAAATATACAAATACACGCATTAGTTGGAGAAACCAACTAGGGATAAAACACATGGCGCAATGATTTAAGGGCAGATGGCAAATTAGTGGAGTGGTGTCATATCCTGCAAGACTGTGCCAGACAACAGAAGGGACAAGGCAGGTTTTCTGGCCAATGCCAGCAGACTTAGGAGAGGGAGAGCTGATAGTTGATGAGTGAGGGAGACCCATTGCTGTGGTCTAACTTTAGCCAGCAACTCAACCCCCCAGAGCCGCTCACTCATTCCCTCATGGCAGGATGGGGGGGAATTGTAAAAGTGAGAAAACTCATGGGTTGAGATAAAGACAATTTATTAGGCGAAGCAAAAGCTGTTTGCACAAGCAAAGCAAAACAAGGCATTCATTCACCGCTTCCCGCAGGCAGGCAGGTGTTCTGCCATCTCCGAGAAAGCAGGGCTCCATCATGAATAATTGTTACTTGGGAAGAGAAACACCCTAATTCTGAAAGCCCCCATCTTCCTTCTTCTTCTCCCAGGATGCCATATGTTATGGAATATCCCAGTGATCAGTTGGGGTCAGCTGTCCCAGTTATGTCCCCTCCCAACTTCTCGTGTACCTTTAACCCATTCCCTGGTGGACCGTGTGAGAAACAGAGAAGATTGTCTATGTGCAAGTCCTGCTCAGCAATAACTGAAACATCTCTACATTATCAACCTGTTTTCAGCACAAATCCAAAAACACAGCCCCACAGCAGCTGCTGTGAAGGAAATTAACTGTTGCCCAGCCAAAACTGGCACATGCATAAATCAGAATAACTTTTCTCTCATCTCTGACGGAAAACAAACTGCCTTGACATATGCAATGGTATCTCAAAAACAATAGCTCAACAATCTGCTGGTCGTATTTTTCTGAAAAAAATGGTACTTAGAAATATTTTCTTTACCATCAAATACACCCATCCTCTTTGGAATGATCAGTAATAATCTGAGACTTTTAAGAAATAGTAATTATTATGTTCTCTTATGAAATGAGAGATTAAAGCTTCACTGCTGGGGATTAGCTTCACTGTTTGGGATTTCATCACTCTTATTTTCACCTTTACGCTAGATTTAGTATTAGGGTGGGGTAATCTTTGATACGAGAAATTTTGGCAGTGCATGAAATCAGTTATGTCAAGGAGAAAACAAATTACCAAAACCCCACACTAGGATACTACAGGCTCAGAAAGGCATTATTCAAAATGCAGGAAAGCATTCAAATCAGGAGTCTTTTAGGGCAGGCAAAAACAGTAGAACAGATTTTTAAAAAGCCTACTTTAACCAGAATGGCTACAATACCAACTGCACTAAACATTACTCCAACATGCTTTCTTATTTTTGTTGCTGCTTGCACAGGTGCACTGGGTGCACTACAATTTACAACCACAGTCTCTGCTTTGAAGGTAAGTAAGATTGCTGCAAGAAAGGTGAAACTAAAAATAAACATCTGAGTTGGAGAAGAAAAGGAAACAGTTCCACTTAGAAGAGGATTAGTATACAGCTGGAAAACAGACTTGAAAATGTTCTCCTGCAAAAACGCACAGTGTTTTGCTTCTATTACCTCTGGTCTTCAATTCATCTTCTTCCACTTCTATATCTAAGTCATCAAATACAGCAGCTAATGGAATCTTCAGTGTGGGATTACTGGGTATTTTAAAATCCTTAAAAGGAGAAAAAGAATATTTACTTCTATTTATCACTTTTCTACTTAATTAAGCTTATGTGTAATTTTACCAACAAATCTAGAACCGGAAAATGATGTGAATGCATTTTGAAATCTCACTGCACATGAAGTGAGAACACCAGGATTCCACAGGTACCCTGAGAAAGTTTACTAAGAACTCCCCCAAGTTTTTGTTTTTAGGTCGCTGCATGATTTCCTAACAACAACTGAAGAACCAAAACAAAGCCAGGGATGGCATCTCTTTCCCCTGGGTAACAAAGCAGCCAGCACAGAAGAGCTAAGGCAGGAGTCATCACCTAAGCCTGTGTAGGTGTTTCTGATGTGCCACCAGATGACTCACTACACTTAATGAGGACAAATTAAATTCTTGAAAGAAAAATGTACAGATAGAGAAACAAAGTAGTAGACAGGCAGGCATTTATTGCATGACAGGCTCTTTTTCTGAGCACATAAATAAAAGCCCTAAAAAAAATGTTTCATAGACTTTGTAAGTTCTACTGATTTTTCTGTGTATTATACCTGTTTCCTTGGAAGATTAAAGCAGATTAAATATAATAGAATAGAAGTTCAGAAGTCTGAACTGAGCTTTATATCAAATGACAAGAACTTCTAGGCAACAGAAATTTTTAGAAAATTCCAATGCTGATATTCCAATTGAGCTGCTGGTATTTTATGGGAAAATGACCAGATAACATTCATATTAAATACTAAACTTTGAAGTAAAAATATTTCTTCATTACATAGACCTATAAACTGCCCGTCTTTCTGTTCAACCTGTGCATGATGGTCTCTCCTCTACAGCTCTATGGCTCAAGCAAAACACATTTAGAAATACTGTACTTCTACTTGTGACTGCTCTAATCGAGTTACTGTCATTTTTTATGTGCATTTTTTTGCACATTACATATGCAATGAAGAAATAACACTTAATTTTTCAGCTACAAGCATTATTCCAAACAATTGTACTTAAGAAATTGCAGTGTAACTTTCTCCAAGACAACACTTATCTAAGAAAAAAAAAGATCAGAATGAACAGTACTGATGCCAGTGAAGCCAAAAAAATTTTATGAAAATAGAGAGGAATAAAGCCACAAGAATGGAGGAAAAGTCAGTCTCTCACTTAAGAGAAAACACAATGTTTACTGCAAAGCTACAGGTGCCTTTGTTCCATTGGGTTAAAAAATACCTGTACACTGTTTTCTTGTGCTTGGTGAGACAATCTTGTACTTGGTAGTGGAGAATGAGATCCTAATTTTCTATCCAGGAATACTTCCTTACTACAGGCATAACACCAAACACGGAGAGTAGTAAGGTTGACAGTTAGACAGTGCTTTGTCTCCTAAAACAAAACAAAAACCACAACTGGGATTCAGAAACTGGGAGTAACTAAATACTGCTACATGCAAGCTAGAATAGCTACATTAAAATTCTGGGTTTTTCAACAATGAAACAAGTATATGTGTTAGAATATTAAAAAAGAACAATTCAATCACTGAAATTTTAGCACAAACATTCAATTTTAACACAAATCACTCAAATTAGCAACAAGATGCAATCAGAATCTAAGACATTGTCATATCTGACACGCCTCTCTGTAATTAAAAAGATAAGAAGAAAGCCTCTTGTTAGAAGTGCTACAGTTCACAGCTAACCAGTTTTCAAGGAATATCTGTAGCTGGCCATAATGGGAGTTATTTCCTCTACAATGTTTATTTCTACTGGTTTGCTGTAAGAAATTCAGGCTATGTGCAGCAATCTGAAGACTAAGATAAAATTTTTAGTTCAGTTACAGTAAGAGGTGCTCATATCAAACCAAACATTCTAGACTCAAACAGTTCTTTTGTTGACAGCTTCACACTGTGAAGCAATATAAAAACTTGACAGATGAACAATATTTTTATTGTTCGAATCTTAATATTTTTTTTAACCTCCTTGCTTAAGGTAAGATTGGGTACACGATTCCTAGCTTCCTCCAAATGTTTTCACTAATTCTTCCTGTATTTCTTCCTTACACGTCAGTATCAGCCAGGTTTATAGACAATGAGGTGATTTGCTAGAAATTAGGAAAATACTACAACTGCTGCAGGATGCCCAAGTTCCTCCTCCCTTCATTTAGTAAAACCTTGTACAAGAACAATACTTTTAATATAAAGTGGGCTAAAATCTCATTAGGTAGCCCTCCCCCTACTAAAAACATCAGACTTACATAAATAACTCAACTTGAAACATGAGAATATGCTTAATTCTGCAGCTTCAGATCCATACATAATTACAAGACTTCAAAGCAATAGCTTCATAATTTTCTTGCGGTGGACGCAATGAACATGACTATTTGCAGTACAGAGAGCCTTGCTGGTGTAAACTGGAGTAAGCAGAAATTGATTCATGCCAACCTCACTTCTCTCATTTCAGTAAGTTTATCGATATTTTTATTAAAGAAGAATCCACAAAAGTGCTTACTATCCTCAAATTAAAATTAAGTAATAAGAAAGTGAAGACAAGGATGTCACTAAGAGAGAATGAATAGTTTGCCTGCTTTCTCCTACCTGGCAAGTACATAACATTGCTAAGGCAGCATGCAAAGCAGGAATAAACTACTGTAAGAAGCCAAGAAGTATAAAACTGTAGGCAAGAAATTCAGGGACCATCTGTTCTCCAACTACTCCAGAAACACCTCATCTCTGAGTCTATTGTAAAGGCTTTAGAACTGGGATTCAGCTTTAACAGCTGATAAGAAAAACCCCTGAAAGTAATTATATAGATTTATATTAATGCACTATCGATTTGTATAAATACTCAGTCTTCTCAAGGTCCTGCTTCAAAACAAAAACAAAAAATTCAGGAGTGGTGCTAAAATGCAGTCATAAGACCATGTACTTCTTGTAAAACCCTTGTATCAGGCAGGCACAAAAATTTATACTGAAGTAGTATAGTACACATAAGCTGAGGTACTCAATAAGTCTTTTGTCTGTGCATCTTGAACATCAGCAGTAATTTTTCTTCTTTTTTTTCATTTTCACCATGTTTTTTAGAAGAATTGCATAACTAATTATGGGGCTGCACATAAACTATAAACTCACATACTCCTAAATAGCAAGACCTGCTTCTATAACATGAAAAACAATTACAGCTAATCAAACCTCCATACAGTTAGCTAACACAGGTTATTGACCTCACTGAAATAAAAGTTCTCTTAACTCCACTTCAGTGCTTCAAGAAACTATGTTACCAGCAAATACACATACCTGGGAATGGGTGGTACTGTGATCAACATGGGATTCACCACAGCCAACATAGGTACATCTGTTCTGTTGGGCAAGATACACAGAAGTATACAGAATTAAAAAGTGGTCTCAAACAGGTTTACAGAATAGGAATATACTGCCAGTCCCTTTAAAATTCACTCAAATGTCAAACTTTCACAGTCCTACACAAACCAGGAGACATGCACAGTAAGCAATAAAATAAATACCACCTAAAGCAAAAAAGAATGCTGCAAGATTTAACTCAACTTCTCTCACTGATGGGCAACATTTGGAATACAATTTTTTGGCCATTTTTATATATTTTTTCATACTACTGACAACATGTATTTTTACAATTCCTTATGTTGTGAAGATTGTTACAGAAAATACAAAGTTAATGCAGTGTCTGAGTGGTGAAATACTGAATGGCAACAGCCTCGGACCACGACATGTTTATACAAAAATCCCGGCATGCCCCTATCTGCAGTGCCTCTTCATCAAAGCATTACTTCGCAACTAATTTGTTTCTTCACCTTTACATAAGGGTTTCCAGCACTGTATGGCTAAGAACTTGCCACATTCTAGTTATAACATGCAAAATAATTGTCAATTTGAATCATGCTCACTGCAAAATATATTTGGCTGAGTCGAGTGTCGAATCTTGCAGCTGCCAACCTTCAAGCAATTTTTGTTAATTCCTCATTTGCAAGGGTCAGGCCAATCACACAGGAGGGTACAGCAGGTTATCTGTATAACTCTCTCAGCACGTTAATTCATACAATCAAATAGTAGCTGAACACGGCCAATTTACAATATTAAATAATCATAGATACTTGTTAGGTCACAGATAGTTTTCATGCTGGGATCTCACCCGGTTTTTCTACTGAAAAAGGTGAAGACAAGATGCCAATTCATCCAAGAGGAAAAACATCACAGCATGACATTAAGTGTCCTACTGCAACTACAAGACTCTCCTACGGAAATGTAGGTATAAAATTTAGTTTTTCAGTAACAGTCTAAGAGCTGTATGTGAGAAATAAAAAACATGCTTTAAGCTTGACAGCATTTTCCCACCTGCCAGGTTGATGCATCCCTGAACACCTCTTCCCTACTCCCAAGAGGTTTTTTTATATATAATTAAAACTGCAGGCCAGCTAACAAAAGACATTAAACACTGTTTTTTTCCCCCTTCATCTGTTATTGACAGAAGGAGCAAAATAATCTGATCTCTTAATTGTTACCACCATCCACCTAAAAGGACACGAATGAAGGGGATTTTAAAAAATGCTCATATATACACCTAGAGATCCTTCTGACAGTACTTAAAGAAAAGTTGCCACAAAATGAAGTCAAGCCTACAGGGCAACATTTCAATCTCTGTAAACAGCTGTGAGTCCAAAGAACTCACAAAACATTTCAAAAGCTAAGTTAGCTATATGCTTTCAGTTGGGATCATACATCAGTCAGAAGCAACGTATTTGAGTTTTTTGTATTTTTTTTAAATACAGTGAAAATTATGGTTTTTTGTAGACAGCAAGAAGAGTCAGGCAAAAGCATATTTATGACACAGCTATACCCAGGGTAAAGACTGGATGAAATTTCCACAAAGTAAGGAGAATGTTCATACAAGCTTCTTCAAGTTCCAAAATAAGGGTTTCTTTGTTTTGTTTAAGAATAAAAAAGTCAGAGTACGCATTATTCTGTAAAGTGTCTGCATCTACTACTAGATATTATTATACAAATGCTAAGAAAGGCTTATAAAAAGTAATTTAATTAATTCAGGAATAATATATTATTTTTTAGATCTACAGACCAAGGGAAAAGATTAAATAAATTTTCAGAACTTAAGAGCTAAAAAGTATCATAACTCACATAAAAATACTAATAGGCTACCTTCCCTCTTATAAAAAACAAAATCTCATTTTAAGCATATTATTCTTAAATGACAAGAAATATGTACCCGATAGATGGTAAATAATTTAAAAAATAAAGCACTGCAGAAGAAATTTTGGCTTTAAATGACAAGTTAAACAAACTAATTTAAATGCCAAGTTAAACAAACTAATTTCAAGAACCTCATTACAGATGTTTCTTAAAAAAAAAATACTACCAACTTTTTCTTCACTAGAAAATGGCTCTACTATGGAATAACAGAACAACTTACCTCTAAGCATGCCCAAAGGTTGGGTCCTCTGACTTTACAGTCCTGACAAGTGCCCTATTAAAGTTCAACACAAAGGCAAGCATTATTTCACTTACTTTCACCAGTAAACCACAACTTCAAGACAAAATGAGAAAAAATACTGTAAAGCTTAGTATCAGATGAATAACTTTAAGACATATAAGGATACGTTGATAGCCAGCCTAGTTTTTTGCTTCCCCTAATCTCAAGATAAGCATATTTTTCTACCAAAATCTCAGATTTCTCTCTGACTTTTCATCTTAAACCAAAAATTGCTTTTCTAGCTAAGGCATAAATATGTACCATATCACATAATTATAATAATCCTCATAATTGGTCTTTCCTATAAATTTAACATAGAAATAGAACTATGAAATAGCGATTTAGAAATAGCGATAGAATAGCGAACATAGAAATAGCGATAGAACTTTTAATAAATTCATATTCCTTCTTGCAGACACCACCTGCAAAGGTTTACACAAAAAAAGATGCAACACTAGAAAAATGCTGTACTCCTCAGTAGCAAATTAACTGTTACAGAAATTTAGCACCATGGAGAGAAAAGGTTTCACTTTTCATCACCTTCCAGCTACTAAAATGAATTACAAGAGCCTTCTTTGTTCCAGTTATCAACATTAGCTTGAAACCAAGAGTTCAGGGAGGGGAGGTTTCTCAAACTGCGGCTTCTCTACCAAAAAGAGAACTGTTAGCCAAGTAAACTCAAGCATAAATTTCTTTGTTACAGTTTCTACTTGAAGTCAGTTGTACTATGCTACATTGACATTCCAAATAACTAAATGCTACAAAGCCAATGGAAATAAAGTTCAGCTTGGTGCTGTGCTGCTAACTCTTTTAACTAACAATTCCATTAAAACATCACTTGTGGCAAAGGTGCTCTTTAAGTGCTGAAAAATAGTTTTTCAGCTTCATCAAGTCCATAATTCTTCCCATACTTTATTTAAAACTTACTATTCCAGTACAGGAGCTTTTATCCATGCTTGACACTTAAATGCATCTTATAACTAATAATACACTAAAATGTGGACCTAAGAAACCTGACCAGTTAACAGTGACAGGAAGAAAGTGAATTGCTACAACTCACATGAGATTTCTGTATCAATTCCTCCTTTGTTATCTCACCAACTGATTCCAAGTGTGGGCAATTGCTGCTGGGTGACGACATTGCTGAAGCTGTATTTTCTGAGATCCTGTAGCTGGAATTTCCAACACCAGGGAATCACCTGTCAACACAAGTAAGAATGAGTAAAACCCAATTCCTTAGAATAGACAGCAATATTAGATATCTAATATGCAACGTATGTAGAACTTTTAAAACAATGTGCCTTTCTAGACTAAGTTAGTATAAATAACTTTATTAAGAGACTCCAATAGCCCAAACTAAACCTGCTGACTTCTAAAATGAAATCCAATGACTTCTAGGTTATAAACTAAAAGAATCCTGAATGGGGCAGAGCTGATTTGGGTTATTCATTTAACTTCCTGGACTCTGCCATGGCACCCAAATGACATAAAAACTAGTTTTCAAGCCTACCTAGAACTGACAGTGGCTTTGACTGTGTACTCTGGAAAAGGATCTTTGCAACACTGCTGAAGCTGTGAAGGCTAAACTGCAGGAACAGGAGACTCGAGACTCGTTTACCACAGGATAAAGAAACTTTATCTTGGTTTTATTTATTTACAAAGACACATTCTAGATTCAGACATATTATATATCAAAAGGAAACTGAAACTTACGACTCACACATAGCACTAAACACTCAGCAAGCTTTTATCTTGTTGTCTTTGCCATTCCAAGGTCTCTGGTGCAGACACAGAAACTTAACAGAAATAAAGAATGCCAAATACAATCACTTTGTCATTATTATTTCAATAGCTGCATAGAAAGCAACAGAAGGAAAATTTAAAAATTAACTCTGTAATGTTCTTTTTATATAAATACTCCAACTGACTCATTCAGATAGGGACCATCCAATAACTTAGTTTCAGTTTTGTCACTTAAACAATTACTATTGATTACTCAATCTCTCTAAAGGCCAAGAAAAAATTAACTTTTTTTGCCCAATTATTATCTGTCCAATGTAGTGCTCCTTTATCAATACTTGCAACTAAACTTCAACTCAGTGATGTACCCTCCTTAATCTTTTTGCAGCCTTTGGCACTGTTATCAACACCTCCTTCCACTTTGCCTGTGTGCTTTGGCAACTTTAGGTTTGTTCCTTCCACTTACAGGACCAATCACTCCTTTGAATAATAAGCACCCTACGGTTTCGACAGAGTGGAGGAAAACAAACCTTGCCTAATGGGCATCTCAGACACACTTTCTGGTAAACTCTCACCTTCTTATGTCTGACTTGGTTTTTAATTCCATTGCCTTGCAATAAGATCCCTTTGAATCAAGAGCCATTTCAGCTCCCTTTGGTCATTTTTCTATACATGTGTGCGTATGTGTACAAACAGTCTATTTTATTACTATAAACATTGTTACACAAGTAATATTATTAAAGTATTGCATATTGTTTGTATTGGAAAAACGTGACACTTCATGTCATGTATTATATGAACTTATGTATACACCTGCATATATACACTTAAATACATTTTCTTTATATATAATCAGTTACTTACACACAAATAATGCATTTATTATATATATAATTCTATATATAGACTCAAAAATGAGTGTGTATGTTTCAGTCCTTTTTAATATCATGTTAACAGTTGTTCAATAAAATATTTCAGAACTTATCTCAAAAGACTGAAAATACTACAGTAAATTACTCATTTAGGATTTTTTATCTAGATGAGATCTAAATTCTCTTCCTGGACCAGTGGCATGACATTTAGAATACATTATTCTAAAATATAAGCTCCAGCTGGAGAAGTATTTCCTCAGTTCAGTGACTGTAATCTATATGCACTGTTACTGAAAGACACTTCAAATAAGGCAACAGTTTTTCAAGCCAAACCTACTCAACTTCCATCATATTAGCAATTCCTCTTTGAACTGTAAGGTTCCTTTTCAGAACAGAAATGGCAGCATGAATGCATGTTACATCTTCCACAGTTTGCAAAGTCTGTTCAAATGTTAAAAAAGAACAAGTGAGTTTCAAATAAAGCCCTGAGAACATTAAATGCAGTGAGATGATTTAATACAAATGCTTTAGAAAGACTGATATAATGGATTAGTAAAGCTTTAGGCTTAATTTTTTTTATGAAAGAAGCTTTCTGAATGCATTATTCCAAGTATTACAAAGTAATGAATGGAGACTTCACCTCATGCTGCCAGATTCGTATTTAATGTATTTAACTTTTCATACATGGAACTACACAAATCCAAACCTGCAGTCCTGAACAAACCCAAACCCAGGAGTTCTGCTCATGACAGTTTCTGTTCTTGGTGCAGTCTGCACCTCTCTTTTTCTAATAATCATCAGAAAGGCCAAAGCTGTTCAAACTCAGGTCCCTGTAGACGTGGTCCCTATCCCTGTCCATATGGAGACCATCTCTTGTGGAAGTGTCATTAATGTTACAGATTCTTCACATGTCATTATAGAGCAAAGCTGAATGGCCTTTCTTTCACCTTTTGTTAACAAATTTTTTACACACCTCCTTCCATCTTGAAGCACTATAACAACTCACTGTACTGCCATAACCTTGGGTAGCTTAATATACATAGCTGCAGAAACACATTCTGTAAAATTTTACGTTAAAGTCTAAAACTGTAAAATTAATTCAAAACCATGACTCATCCTTCACCTCCCTAAGTCCTAGCAAGCCCAGGATAGCCCCTCCCTTGCTCACTGACCTTCCTCCATTTCACTATTGCCTACTCTTTCTGAAGAGATTGCTTTTCTTCCTCTGCAGCTCATTATCACATCTGCTTTTACACCAGTTTCTGCATTGCACTGACCTCATGCAAAAATTGTTTTTCTGCATTTTCAGTAATTGATAAAAACCCCAAAACAATCCAACAAGCCTACTTTTGTAGTTTCTCTTGCATTCCATTTTATACTCCTGTTCCAAAGCTGGAGTGTATCTCCATTTCATGATCCCAGTGAGATCACAAAATGGTCTGGGTTGAAAGCAACCTTAGAGATCATCTGGTTCAAAACCCCCTGCCATGGGCAGGGATGCCACTCACTAGACCAGGTTGCTCAGGGCCCCATCCAGACTGGCCTTGGAGAATTCCAGGGATGGGGTATCCACAACTTCTCTGAACCAGTTCCAGTGCCTCACCACCCTCACAGTAAAGAATTTCTTCCTAATATCTAATCTAATCCTGCCCTCTGAGCTCAAAGCCATTCCCCCTTGTCCTATCACTACAGGCCCTTGTGAAAAGCCCTGTTCCAATTCTCTTACAGCCGCTTTAGGTAATGGAGGTTGTGTAAGGTCTCTCTCTCCTCTCTTCTCCTGGCTGAACAGCCCCAGCTCTCTCAGCCTGTTTCCACACCAGCTGTTCCAGATCACACTCATGCAATAAGCTTCTCATCAAATGCTTCCCATATATCTGGGAGAGAACTTAGCAGTCTATTGCCAGCTCTCTCCATTGCTTCCCCTCAGAGGTTTCAGTTCACCAATCTCAATGCTTTGTACTACAGCATCCCATAAAGTGAACCAATTAATGTTCCAAAGTAGGACTTAACAAAACACTTGTGCTTAGAGCATGCACAGTCATAATTCAGATAAAAAATTCTCTTGAAGTCCAGTCTTGGGGGGCTTTTTTTGTGTTCTTGACTAGTCTTTTCATTCACCAAGAAAAAAAATTAGAGCCGTCACAGAAATATGAACCATAATTCAAAGCATCATGACCAGCAGCCTATATTATTCAGTAGAATTCCACAGCATCACAGACTTGTGTGGTGCCTACTATGGAAGACCTATCACACCCACAGAAAAATCCCACCAAACACTAAGAGAATTCAACTGATCTCAAAAATTATCTTTGGCTCATGTAAGGAGCCCAGTATTTCCTAAAGAAACAAAACAGATTTTAAATTCTTTCAAAAATTTTTGAATTAATGACTTCATCTGCCTAGTTACAGTAGTTAACACTTCAACAGATATTGAAATAAACAATTGTATGTGTTATGTATTCCACTGATGTTCTAAATATGGAGCCATTTTAACAGATCATTTTACGGAGTTCAGTAAAGGATTGCTGATGGAAGATTTTAAGAATAAAAGGATTATTCTGAAGACATCAATTACATGAAGAAGCAATTGTGTCTTCATTACAGGCTTTTATTATTTTGTCGGTACAGCTCTGAATAAGAGCATCTCAAACCAGTAATCTGTAAGTTCAGGCTTCTTAGCTGCACTCAGTTATTTTACCAGTGATGCACTGAAACAATTTCATTTAACATTTATTTTTATTTTATAGCAACAAAGCAAGAGTGACACAGGGTGCAACTTTGTACCTGGCACTTAATTACTTAGAATACTAAGGAGGTCTGGAAGTTCAGTAATTACTTACTATATTGATATTCTTCACACTTCCGAAAAAACCCACCAGCATTCACTCTAAGCTATAAAAGCCCACTGAAGCAACAGCCTTAGCCATATTCAGATTTTTAAGACACATATCTTTTTATCACATTTCTAAAAACCTGTGCTGTTTTTTACAGACTTTACAGAAATCACTTCAGCATAACTTTGTACATGAATGACATTTTTACCAAATTTAAAACTAGTCTTCTTAGTGTGTGAGATTAAGGTTCATCTTTCCTATTTCTTGACCTAAGTTCCTTTAAATTCCATCAATCAATAGGTAGTTTTGAATTTTATCTTCCACCCCTCCATATTTTCATCTTTTTTTTTAAATCTACTAACAATAAACAAGTGCATCCCATTTTCTCGAAAAAATGACAACACCAATCCCAGCTCTGGTAGAGAACTTACTTTATCATTTAGCATAAAACCTGCTATTTTCCCACTAAATGACAAAAGTATGCTCAGTAACGTGGTCAGAGACACCTGGCCTTTCTCCTCAGGCACCAAGAGCTACCCACTCAAGCAAGACACAAACCGGTAAGTCACTTCCATCACATTTTTCTTCTGCCCTTAAGTACTGTTCCCACAGAGAAAGGACATTTTAAAAACTGCTGGAGTTGAGGGTATATCCTCTTACAGGGTTAGACAGTTTTCATTTTATATTGGCTTTCAGGGCATATAGGACAGTCTTTCGTTTCTTTCTTCCACCACGCTAAATCCTAACTATGAAACCCATTAGCTGACCTCTACATTTCTAAGAGGATTTTCCTAACTCGGGCTTTGCCTAAGCGCAGGAGAAGCGTACAGTGATTTTCCACTAGGTGATACCCCGGACTTTTCCCCCAGGCTATTCCACCCCTCATACCCGGTGATCCATGCGCACGGATAACTCGGGAAGCGAACAGGGCCATTTATCGGTAAATTACTGTTTGCAGAGATTGCGCGATATCCACGGTACCGCTGCCGCACAGCTGCAACTTCAGCAGAGACCTGCGGAGGTCTGTGGCCGCTTCCAGCCGGCGGGAGGGCGGTCCCGACCCACACGGCCCCGCTGCCCCGGACCGAGCACCGCCGACCTCTGGCCCCCGCCCAGCCCTGCGGGACCGCGATGCCCTGGTCGCCGGGACGGCTCCAGGGGCGGCCGCCATCGCCGCGCCAACGCCCCCGGGCTGGGAGACCGNACAAAGATGGCGGCGCCGAGCGCCTCAGCCGCTCATGTGAGCGCTGCCCCACAGAAAGATGGCGGCGCCAGGGGCTCACCCCGCCCTCGCCCGGCCTCCCGCAGCGGGAGCTGCCCAGAGCAAAGATGGCGGGCGCGGCCTCCTGACGCCACGGGTCTCCCTCACGTGGCAGCGGCTCCTCCCGACCGACGGCGGCCGCTTCTCCCTGTGCCGGAAGCGGATCCCGGCGGTCTCAGGGCAGCGCCGGGGCGGGAGCGGAGGGAGCTGCCCGCGGCCCCGGTGCTCGGCAGGTAACTGAGCGTGGCAGCTGTAGCGACCCGGCCTGGGCAGAGGCGCGCCCGCCTTGGCCCGGGCGGCTGCGGGGAGGGGGCTGAGGGGCGCGCGGGGCACCCGGTTCTGTCCGCTGCCCGCCCGCGATGCCGGGGCTGCCCGGGCTGGGGAGGGCTCGGCAGGGCCGGGCGGAGTTGACTTGTGCCCCACGGCCTCCATCGCCTCCCGCCGTCGCGCGGTTGCGGTCCCGGAGTCGCGATTCGGAGGCTTTGCCCTGTGTTCAGCATCAGGGAGTGAGAGGGGTGCGCCTGGATCGGGGAGATTACGTCAGGCTATAGTGGTTTTTTTCTCACGGTGTGTCTGCAAAATAATCGAAGCGCTGAATGAGATAAACTTTTTCTGGCTGCTGTCAAATCTTTTAACTCTCTCAGCTGGCAAAAATGTTCTTCCAACAGTCGTGGTTTCAGAGGCAGGGTTGTTGCCGTGCGTGATTTAGAGGATATAGTAAATGAACGGCCGGCTAGTCAAAGCAGACCGAGCCCTCTGTAGTCCTGTAGGTTGTACATCTGCACGTCTGCACACAGCCGCTGGACAAATGGGGCCTAAGCTGAACCATCAAATGTGCTGTCTCCACATTAAGGCTTGCCTGTACTCCAAAACATCAATCAAACAAGTTATGTACCTGTGATGGGAGGGATTTGAGCTTGTAGAAGAAAATCATCCTGGGCTTCTGTTGCATAACTTAGTATGTATCCTTTATATGACAGAGTATTCCAGAGACCATCTGTGATTGTTTTCAAGATAGTTTCGCTTAATGAGGTATGGGAGAGAAGGAGCCATGTCAGAAGAAGCTGTTACTGAGACACGATTTTCTCTGAAGACAGTAGCTTTACGGGTGTTTCATCTTCCCCTTTCTTGGTATTATTCTCTTAACCAGGTAATAAATACATTATCTAAATATTGTTGCTTTTGTTATACAACAACATTTAGAAGTTTATTGCAGTGTTGTGTGTGCTCTTGTGATCTTAGTGTGAATTTAATTTGTTCAGAGTATTTTGGGGTTTCATTTTTTTACCACACTGAACTAAAATAAACATGTCTTTTTGTCTTTTTCTGCTAATAAATGCTTAGTACATCATCATACATCTGCTTTACCTGCAATGTCTATATATCTCCATTTTGTAACACTGCAATGATTCTCAAAATATCAACATTCTCAAGTTGCCTTTTTTTTTCTTGTAGATTTTTTTTTGGTATTTAAAAGCTAAGCATAAGTGTCATTAAATTTTGAGTAATAGTACTGAGTTCTTCTTTTAAAACCCAGGTCTTTAATATGACTGTATTTTATTTTTATTGAATTGGAAGCTTATAAGCAAAAGCTATGTAAAATTTCATATTTCCCTGTAAATACTTTTCTTCTGCATATAAAACCAGGATGAGGTATTCTCAGTCTTAGCTGCGTATACTTATTTTCACATTTTTTCTATATTTAAGTACTTCAGAACTCTCACTGCAAGATCACTGTTTTCTTTTTTATGTTGCAGCATATTCATATCCTTTTCAAATACCATGTGCAACTCTATTTTGTGCAACTATTAACTTTCCTCTTTTTAGAGGTTTTCATTTCACTGTTAATCAATTTATGATCACGTTTGTAGGCCCATACAAATTTTAAAAAATGCATTTCCAGTTCTTTGAAACGTTCATTTTAACATTTAATTTTGTGATCTTAGAGATTTTAATCTCAGTTGTTTGGTTGTTAACTCTTTTCTGTGAAATACAGTAGTCTTTTGTAAGTTTATGTTGGTGTTTCAGGCATTTCCTTTTCCTCATGGAGTACAGTGGTAGTTGTAGACCTCAGTCAAGGCATGGTACCAGGAAGGGCAGGGTTCTCAAATCAAAGGTGCTTGACTTGTTGATTGTAAACTCAATGCATAGAGAAGCTTTCCATGCTTCTTCGGATTGCACAATGCTGATAGTATTAGCCAACTGCACGGCAGCCAGGAGTGGCAGAGTGCAGTGGTGCTCTGTTTGCTCTCTCTGGTATGAGGAATCACGTTACAGAAACACCATATGAGGCCCAAGGACTGTGGATCTGGTTTTCTCCCAGCAGTCTGTTCCTCAAGCAGCATAAGTTTCCAGAGTTCTTGTGAATGCGAGCTGTGGTTTCCAGTTAAATGTCACTTTCCTTCTTTGTGTGTCTTGTTACTTTGTATGTTACAAACTTTGGTAATGGCTTTTGATACAAGTTGCTTGTATATATGGTTCTTATTTACTAATTTAAACACCTGTGAACCTATGACTGATCTGTGTCCAAAATAAAATGTAAAAATTTTTTTAAACCATTTATTTAGAGAAATGTATTTAAATATATTCTCAAATTGAGAATACATTCTACTCAAATTGCAACGCCACACAAGTGTTGGCATTAGGATCTTCCACTCTTTCACAGTGCAAGAAATAGTGTAGTTGTGAAAGGTGAGTTCATTCTCACTATTTTTTGGTGTTAGAGATTTAATTGAAGCTCTGCATTATCCAGGCATGAAGAAGAAATTAAAAAACCCCAAATCTGTGTTTGAAAGTCATTTGCTTAGATCCCCATAGTCTGTGGATTTGCAATATTCCTTATAGTTCTTGGTGCTGCAGCCTGTCTCTCAGTATATATATTTGCAATTAAGTCACACTTTTATTTCCAGATAAAGCTTTCCCCAGGGTTAAAGAAGCTTTTCACAGTAACAGCAGTGAGTGCAATATCTGTGATTTTTCTGGCCCATCACTTTAAAAGAAGACGTGGAAAGAAAAACAAGAAAGTGCCACCATGGGAACCAACTCATCTCGTATTAGAGTGTACTAAAGCAGCTGCTTCAGAAAAAGGTACGTCATGGAACCCCCAAGTTAGGGGTTTTTTGTTGTTTTCTTGGAGAGGAAAAATAGGGGTATGAGGTGATGAGTGTGCATAACTGCAGTGGTGAAGCAAACTATTTTCCTTTGATCATGGAGTATTTTGGGTTGGAAGGGACCTTTAAAGTTCATCCAGTCCAACCCCTGCATTAAGCAGGGACATCTTTAGCTAGACCAGGTTGATCACAGCCCCATCCAACCTGGCCTTGAATGTTTCCAGGGATGGGGCATCCATGACCTCTCTGGGCAAACCATTCCAGTGTTTTAGCACCCTCATTGTAAAAACCATCTTCCTTGTTATCTAATGTAAATCAAACCTCTTTTAGTTTTAAAGCCATTACCCCTTGTCCTATTGAAGCAGGCCCTGCTGAAAAGTCTATTCCCATCTTTATCACAGGCCCCCTTCAAATACTGAAAGGTTGCAGTAAGGTCTCCCTGGAGTCTTCTCCAGGCTGAACAATCCCAACTCTCAGCCTGTCCTCATAGGAGAGGTGCTCCATCTCTCTAATCATCTCCATAGGATAGAACACCTGAGTGGGTTGGGATTGTTAGACTTTAAATTTTGAATTTGTCAAATTAGGAACAAAATTACACTATCTTATAAAGAAGCTGGGCTTCTTCTCAAAGGTGACGTTTTAATCATGAACCAGGATTAAGACTCTTTTTATCAATAGTGTATTAGCAATGGGTTTTGCCATTCTTGTGTATCTCAATACTGAGCAATTCTGATCTGATTTTTTTGTAGGAGAATAATTAAGCTAAAATGCGTAGTTATTGTTATAGATAGTGAATACTAATGTGTAGTTTCTCAAGTAAATAAACTAATAATTGTTGTTTGCTTCTAAACTGGATTTTATTGAAAAGAGTAAATGCAATTCTTGATGGAATTGCAAAAGAAGCAATATTTTGAGTTTGCAAGAGCTTTAAAATAAGTGTATCTCTTAGGTTCTAGTTGTTCCAGTAGTCGACAAAACTTGACTCTTTCTCTGAGCTCTGCCAAGGAAAAAGGATCTCAGTCCTGTATCTATGCAAATGGAGGACTTTTCAGCAAATACTCTGGTTCAGTTCAAAGCCTGACCTCGGTAAGTAAAAATGTTTTAAGGCTCTTGAATATCTATTAACTTGCATTGAATATGCATCTAAAGGCTTCACTGAGCTGAAGGAACTTTGCTGAACAGACTGCACAGGCAGCTAGAGATGCTCAGAAGCTACTGTCCTTACCAGAGTAAAACCAGTTTCTAGGCAGATGGCTTGGATGTAATGTACTCTGGCAGGAATGTGGTTTTAAGGATACTCTCTATAACAACACTTCAAAATCTACTTTTTTTTAAGGTTCAGAGTGCCACCTCTTGTCACAGTTGTGCTTGTGCCAATTCTAATTCCTGGGATAAAGCAGATGAAGATGACATTAAGCTTGTCAATATCCCTGTCACTACACCTGAAAATTTATATTTGATGGGTAAGTCATAATAAGAATATTCAGCATCTACCTACAATGAATGTAAATAATTTCTTGGATTTATGGTAAAGTGACACACAATAGTGTTGTATTCTTTCTCAGTGTCCTGTTGGAAAGAGTCTGAGAACATTTCCATAAAATAATGAACTCATGCTTGATTTAAAGTTGGTTTTTCAGAATACTCTTTATTCCATTATTGGTAGTAGTAATGCTTAAAATCAAGCCCTGACACATGGTGAAAATGATCACTTTTCTTTACACAAAAGGAAGGTAAATATGTACTGGAAATACACTGGTATAGGCTGGGAATTGATGTTGTTTCAACTTACATCTCTATGATAGTTATGCTTGTTTTAGATACATGTTCTCCCGTGCCTCTTAAAATGTGAATGCAGCTGAAGCTGTCATGGAACTGGAGGTGTTCCTGCTCTCCCCTAGGTATGGAGCTGTTTGAAGAAGCTCTGAGGCGCTGGGAACAGGCACTAACTTTTCGTAACAGGCAAGTTGAAGATGAAGCGATCTGTGGTTCCATTAAGCTAGGAGCAGGAGATGCAATTGCAGAAGAAAGTGTAGAAGTGAGTATATTCAGTCTGTAATCTACTGATGCTGCCCTGACAATTCATTCTGTGTTATTACCTGAATCTTTTCAAATTCGAATTCAATTACCAAACTTGACAATTAATTCAATTTCCAATTTTGTGATACTGCATTTAAAGGAGATCTGAATTCATTCCTTTTGATTTTTTTTGTTGGTTATTTGGAGGAGGGCATGGGGAGGGAATAGCATTATTTATCTTTTGGCAATTGCTGATGCATCAGTGTTTGCTTCTGGATGGTATTATCAAGCAGGCAACTTCCCTGCACATGATTCCCTGGGTTCTCTTTCTTTTATGATTGTGTGAGAGGGTATCTGCTTGGCAAAGATAAATGTCTTGGGGAAAACCAATCAATTTGTACATATTCACAAACAATGTGCTTGAACTTCATTTGTTTTCCTCCTTTCTTATGAACTAAATGCTAAAAATATTTTGAAATAAGCAGGTGTGTGTGACTTTCATTATTTCTAGTGCAGCAAACATCACAGATAATTTAAAAGTATTTTAAAAGTTAGATTTTTTTTTTTATTACACTAAATAAAATGTATGTGTGTTCAGAAAAGTGTATGTATTTTGGATGTTGAAGTTTTCATCTGATAGTGTCCCTGTGTGGTTTGTAGGAAATTAACATGGCATGGTTTGCTCTGTGAAGGCTTAATATCCTTGGGTTTTACAAAGGAATCTTACAGGCTGTAACCAAATAGAAAATCTTCTAATGTCTGTCTTCTTGCAGGATATCATTAGTGCTGAATTCATTCATAAGCTTGAATCTCTTCTTCAAAGAGCTTATCGTCTTCAGGAAGAGTTTGAAGCCACCCTTGGGGTCTCTGATCCTGCTGCTCTAGCTAATGATATTGGTGAGTACTGCTATTTTACATGTTTTTTGCTTGTAATGATGGCTCTTGGGGGGAGGATTGAAATATCCAGTGAGCAGAATTGTATTTATCAGTAAATCAGCAACAAAAAAAATCACGTTCTTTACATTATTATGTTGTGTTTGATGAAGTGCTTCTATTTTAGATAACAATGGATTGAAAGGAATTTTTTTTCTTTGTAGCTTGTCAGTATTTAAACATTTGTACTGCAAGAATATATGACCCTTTTTATGGCATAGGTGTTTCAGAAATTTTACACATCTTCTGAACTATGAAACTGTGTATGGTTTGTCATAATTTTTTTTCACTAAAAAGGAAAATGAAACTAGAAAGACATAAGCAGATAGCCATTAGCAAAGGTCTTATCTCTAAGTGATATTTATCACATTTATCTCTGAGTGAAATTTATCACAGTTATGAGTGACTAAGCTGTTACAATGGCAAATATGAGTAGTTGCTGCCTGACATGCTGATTAAGTACAGATTGATTATTTTTATTTAAAGAATTGGTTTTGGATGTTCATAAAGATGGATACTGTTGTAGCCTTTCATAATTCAAGATGAAGCATCTGGTCTCAAATAACTGTCAGAGTTTAAAGGCAGAGCACGTTCTGGGGTTAGTCCGTCAGGAGCCGTGTGCCGGGCTCCGGCTTGCCTGGCACGAGGTGGCAGTGCTGTGCTGTCCTCTCTTGGCCCTCCCTATCCTGCATCGACTGAACATAGACCTGAGCAAGGGAGGAATTAGACTTAGGTCAGAGCTGGCTTTCTGACACATCTGCATACACCTGTAAATGTAATCCTTAAAGCAAAAAAGCGTTTGAATGTTTCATTTTGGTATCTGAAAGCATCAGTCAAGTTGCATTGTATATCCATTCTAATTAGAAGTTTATTTGTGATTTCTGTCTTCAGGCCAAATTCATAAAATGGTACTCAAAGGACTTCATGTGAATGCTCAATGTGTTTAGTTATTATTTTGCTTGGTTACCCTGGGATTATTTATGATTAATATTTCATTTTTTAGATATGATAACCAAATTCTCTGATAACCAAGAATGTTCTGAGAATTTCATTCCTTTCAAATGTTCTTTATAGAAATAATTTGTGGTCTCTTGAGGTGATGTCTGTTACTTTATTATTTAAATTTTATTTGTGCTGGCCCAGATGAGTGAGGAAAAAAGTAATGAACTGGTTTAATGAATACTGTTTTCTTCAGGATTTGGGGCTTTTCATCATTATCTTTCTTGAATTTTTGACTTGAACAGCAAGTATATTAAAGGATGCTTCACTTTTTCAGAATGTTTTAATAAAAAATCAGAAGGACATCATCTCCTTTGAAGTGCTTGTGATGCTTGGAAGATTTTTGTTCAATACTTGGTATATTAACAGCAACAGGAATGGAAAGGTTCAAGAGTCACAAGAATAAGCAGGTCCAAGAAAATGATGAGATCCCAGCGGTCAAAAGAAATAAAGAGACTACAGCCTTCTTTGCACTACTAAGAATAAGAATAATACCCAACTGCAAAATACAAACTACCGTTCTGAACAGAAACAGAGATGAAGGGTCCTATGCTATATAGCAGTGGATATAATTTGTGGCAAAACAGGCAGCTCAGATGTTTTTCTGAATGCCTTATACCTAAAAGTTCTTAGAGAAATTAGATAAAGAAAGCATCCTAATCTATCATTTACTATGCAGTTATCTTGGAAAATGAGAATGGGAGTTGTTTGCTTGTTTGTTTTTTAAGATTTTGAGATAAATTGGCAATTTCCTAATCATTTGGAACAATCTCCAGCATGTCATGCCTGTGAAACAGAGTTGCTAATTTGCAGTTCTGTTACCACAGACAAAATAATAAAATATTTTAATTAGTGCGAGTTGATACAGTTTCATAGTTGGTAGTTTTTCTTGGACTGTAGGTTTTTGAGAGATCTGCAGTTTGGTGAATTGGTATAGCATAAATCAGGTGATAATATTTAGCTCACTGACGTGAACATTTATTTATATTTTTGCCCGCTGTTAAGGGAAAGATTTACCTTTTAGGGAAGTTATTTGGTCAAATGCTGTAATTTTATCAACTATATAGTTGATTATAAAATCATTTGTAGAGCTGGAAGTTGATAAAAATTTATAATTTAAGGTATTTAAAGCATTGAATTAATAAAAGGCAAAGGTTAGTAATAAAGATCTGAATTATCTCTTTAAATAGTTTCAATGTAACAAATTTTATTTAGTCCAGGCAGGTATGGATGGTACATATAAGTGAGAGATTTTAAAAGAAAAATAATGAAGAAACACTCTAGGAAAGTTACACATCATAATCAGTGTAAGTTCGTGGCACGCTGCTGTAGAAAAAACCCATTGCTAACTTTTGGCTGTGTGCAAAGGACAGCACCACCATAGAGGCAGAGATGCAGTCTTGGGTTTGTGTGGTTTTAGAATACTGTGTGCAGTTCTGTTGTTCATATTTCAGAAGATTGGAGATTCTAGACAGCTCAAAACAAGCCATAAAAATTTTCCATGTTTTGGAAAAACAAGCTAATCTGTGTTTCAAGTTGGGCATGTCAGCTTCTTATTGAAGAAAATTCTGAAAGGTGACTGACTTGCTCTGAATAGCTGCTTACACATGGAAAAGGTATGTGGTGCTGGGGGATTTGTAGACCTTGTTGTCAGAGTCATAACTAGATCGAATTTCTAGTTGTTCAAATGAAACAAGTTCAGTTCTGAAGTAAGCTGCCCTCAGCACACTTCAGAGGCAAGATTATTTTTTTCTAGTGCTGTTTTGAGGGACGTTTTCATTCTTTGAGAGGAAGATACAAACCTGGGGTTAAATGGTCAATGTGGTCTTTCCGGCATTTCCCCTCACTACTATTTTTTTTCTTCTATGGGCCTTGGAGCGAACAAGAAAAAATCTTTTGTCCTTAATAAATTTGTAATTGCCCCATCCATGGAAGTGCTCAAGGCCAGGCTGGACAGGGCTTTGAGCTACTTGATCTAGTGGTGGCAGGGAGTTGGAACTAGATGATCTTTAAGGTCTCTTCCAACCCAAACCACTCTGTGATGACACTTGCAGCTGGTTGTTGAAATGCCTATAACCAGCTCTTGTGCTTCAGGGTTGCAACTGTTGACCCATGACAGTAATCAGAAAATGTTTAGCTTTGTTTTTTTTTCTCTGATACATAGGAAGGATAGATACAGTTTGTGGATTTTTCTTCCTTTTTCTCTACCTGAAGTACTTGTGATCAGCCACAGCTGGAGTTGAGGCTCTGACAGCTGGACAGATGCTATCAAGTGCTACATAAATGCCTGACAGGCACTTCTTATTCTTATTTGTAAGTTGTTTATAATTTGGTTTATAAAGAACTCCCAATTTGTTCAGAAGGAAACTTACAAAGGTAAAAAATTCTATCAATTTCTCAATTTCAGTAAATTCTTCTATCAAACTTCTGGAGCTCCTGAAACCTCTCTCTCCCCTACTTACCTACTGTTCACAGATGTCACTCCTTCCCAAAACCTTTAAATGTTATTTTTTCCGGATCAGCATTTCCCTCTACCTAATCAAATTAAGATCTTAGTGCTGCCATTGATCAATCATACCACAGATTTGCTTTTCACTTTGTGATCCCACTTACTATTTAAAGTCAGTTGTGTATGATAAACAATTTGGCAAGCAGCAGCTCTCTGGAGAAGACTGTGGTAATGTGTCACATGAGAGAGTCAGAAATGAGTTACCTGGGGGTCTGTTGGAATACAAGAGCTTATCACTGCAACCACCGTCTTTCCTCATGTGCTGTATCTGAAGTGCTTCTCTTCTGCCTGCTAGGACAGCTACTTCCGATATTTCTAAATGTTCAACTTTGGGTAGTGCAGAAGATAGAGGTATAAATAAATATAATTTCTCCCTGTGGGTAGAATGCAATTAAGAGTAATAATAAAAATAATTGCAAATAATAATTTTCAACCTTTAAGCTGTTGTTGAGTTATAAATTATTAATACAGCCCTGGAAAGACTTGCATTTTAAATAGATGAAATAGTGGAATGCCATTATGTTCTTTATTGCTGCATTCTCCAGTGGACTTTCAGAATTATCGCATAAATCAGTAAGCTGTAATAGGATTTCTGTAGAAAAAGTACTTCTGAACATGACATTGAAAGAAATATGTAGGGCTAAACTGTGGCTGTTCTTATGCTGTGCCTCTTAGTACTAGCATGTGAACTAGCATGGGAAGCCTACAAACAGGCTTTCCTGAGTCAGGCATAAGGCTGCACTCCATCAAAAAGGAGGTAATTGGTAGAAAGCTGTGAAACAAAATATTCATCCTGTTATTTCTGAGTGATGAATGTAAAGGTGTGTAGAGGGTTAAAAGCTTCCAGTACTTTTTGTAGTCTGCCCTTGAAGAAAGTTCTCATTTTTTTTTTCCTATTTAGATCTTTTCTAGCAGACTGAAATGTTAGTCGAGTTAACTTGGGAGGAATGCAAAGAGTTGGGAGAGAAACAATAGCTTTACTTACAAGCAGAATTGCAGGTCAGAGGGGAAAATTCTCAAATTGTAGGGTTTCTTGTCAGTACTAAATTCCTAATACTTCATATTATTATTTTGATTTCTGCTGTAAAAAAGAATGCTGGCATTCAAACTGATGGTGAATGTTAATAAGTTTTAATTTTTAAAATATTTACTTTTTATTGTGTGTCAGTTATACAGTTTGAAACAAATGAAGTGTTTGAGCTACTGCAGTAAAATCTCTCACAAAGGTCTGTGTTGTTGGATGATTTTGTTGAAAGGTTTGTCTGTTTCTTTTTTTACTTTTCTTCTCACACTCAAAGATACGTCTGGCATTTTGGAGAGAATAAGCACAGCCTTTAACCTAGTGACAAAACTGTTTGGACAAATGATTTACATATTGGAAACCTTTTCTTCAGCTGATCTTAAAACAGACAAAATCTTTGCATAACCAGTGAAGCTGCTGAAACCTCATTTTTATATAATTTATTAACACAGACTTCTGTAATGTCTTCCTGTCCATGGATTAACATTTACAGCCTGTATTTATCCTTCCTGCCTCTAAAATGTTATTGGAAAAATTTTAGTTTGAGTGTATTATGTATTATTTGACTATGTACAACAAATGTTTCTAGTTATAATTCCTAGTCTCCAATGAGGAGCAGTTTGTAATACTTCACTTAGGTGAGCTCTAGTAATACATACTATAAAATAATTTAAAAGTCATGTAACTTTTTATGTTAGCTTGAAAACTTTTGCTTGCTTTGTTCCTTCACAATAAATTTACATTAAATAATTTCTTAATTTCTTAGAGAAGGCCTAAATATTTTTCTAGTGGCTCAAACAGGACTGAAATCGAAACAAAAGAAAACAACAGCTTTTTCTCTAAGTGTGGAAATGTATTTATCCCAGTAAATGGGGGGAAAAGGAAAGAGAACAATATTTCTAAGTCCGTGGAAAAGCCTAGAGAATTTATTCCAATCCTATTAAAAAAAAAATGCATATTTTGTACATAATTTTTAGCTATTGCAGTTCGTTGAAGTTCAGTAACTGCTAAAAGCATGAGGTCTCTCATATTGCAACTTACTGCTGCAACTCCTTATTTCTGACTCCCAACAGATACTCCAAGTGCAGATGTTTGAATTGGATAGTATGTTTTCCCTAATCAGTAACAGTTAAATCTTTCCTTTAAAGGCATGTTGTCTAATATTAATAACACTTCCTTTCTAAATTGCTGTCCATAAAATTCCTTATCAGAAAGCACCTATGTACACTGCTTGATAGTAGAGTAAGATTGGTAGTTAGAAGTTCAACTTAATACCGTAAGCAAAAATATTTCTGCAAACGTCTTGTCTATGAAAAGATTATAATGCTTGGCTTTCTCAGTGATACTCTTTGTTTTGGCAATACTCTACTAAAAATGCAAAGCAGCTCTGCATAAGCATGCAGTGAAGTTACTGGTGCTGAAAAATATTGCTATTCATAATCAGTATATTTTTGTTGCTATTTGCTAACATGGAGTGTATTTTTCCGTTTATCTTAAAAGCTGAAATCTTTTCAATAGTGGCTCAAGAATATCTATTTTACTGGTCACTGACCCAGCACTGGAGAAGTCAAGGTCACTTACTATGGTCACTTAGCTTGGAGGTTTTTCCAAAAACACTTCCAGTAAGATCAGAAAGAGTCTGTTTCTGGTTTTTGAGGGCTCTTGTTACTGTTTGCCCAACAGCTTTGCCATTAGATCCAACCGTGCGGGCTATTTATACACCTCAATGCTTTCCCTTAAATGGCATCCCCGAGCCCTGTCTTCTTTCTGTCCACACCAAAACTCCTGTCTAAGCCCTTGTCGCTCTCACTTCTTGACTCCTACTATGTTTTGTCTTGCCTTGTCCATTTAAAACTTGCTTGTCTGACATGGACTTAACTGTTGTTTATAAAAATCACCTTTGCTTGTTTTTCTGACCAGATTATTCCTCTCACTTAAGAAGTCTCTCTCCCTCGGGAGCTTCCCTTCAAATGAAATACAAGCTGGTCTTCCTTTTAGCACTAAAAGCTGCTTATAATGGAGCCACAATCCACCAAAATGATTTTATTTCCCAGACTTTGTTCAGTTAGCTGTTCCTGTGCATCCCTGCTCAGGCCTCCTAACACAAAATGCATCTCAACTAATTCTGCTCATTCCTTACAGTATGTGAGCAGCTACAATTGTCTCTTTCTCAATTAAAAAAAAAAAAAACAACATTAAAAAAGAACATATTTACCTTCTTTTTGTGTAAAGAAAAGTGATTATTTTCACCATGTGTCAGGGCTTGAATTAATAATTGCTTGCCTGCATTTTGAAAAGTTATATGTAAATGGAAAAAGGCCTCCAAGTGCAGGAAGTTGTAGTTTTTTATTTCTCCTCTCTCATATTCTTGTGATACATTCTGAACAAGTTATAGTTTGCAGATCCTTTTTCTTACTAAAAAAGGTGTACATGCACTTAACTTCCATTTGTTTGTATATATTGTGAGTATAAATGTGCTAGAGGTAGGAAAAATCATACCAGACAGATGGCAATGAGTGAGGGTGGGAAAAGTGTTTATTTTTGTGACTGGAGTACTGGCAGTGTGAGGTTATATAAACTGATGATCAGGAACATGTTTTGGCCCACAGGGCCAATTCCTCTTTTTGAACTTCTCTGGAAACAATCTTTTCTTGCATTGCAGTCTACTTTTAAGAGAGGCTTGTCTGAAATGTTTTTGGGCAAAATCAAGAAAGGTGAGCCAGAGTAGGTTGGGGGAGATGCAGGCAGTGATAGTTCAGAATTTGAAAAGACTTCCAAGGTAATCAACTCTCTTGGCTTGGTAGCTTAGTCTTGGAAGTGCAGAAACAATACTTTGAGCTTTCCAATTGCTTTGGAGCGCAATATCAAAATGGAATATTGACAGAATCATAAAATCAGCACATACAGATCTCTGTACTATAGTTTTATTAATTCAGTAGTTAGAACTAAAATAGATACACTTCTGTTGGTGATTTATTTTAAAGGACTTAAAATGAAATTAAAACATTGTGTGTATGTGCACATACCCAAAAGCTAAGAACTTTTTTTAATTGATGTGTCTACTCTGTTTAAATCTTGCTGCCCTTAAGTGGAAGACGCTGACCCATCAGGCTGGTGTAAATGGTTGTGGTGTGTCCACACAGCACAGTCTTCAAGGATTGCTTTTAACAGGACTTGCTATTTAGCACTAGCCATACCCCATTCTGCACATTTATTTGCCAAACATATAGTTAGGGGATGTTTTTTTAATTGTTTACCCTATAGCTGGAAGGCTCAAGTAGCTTGTGTAAGCATTTCATTCCTAACAGCCTTTTAATATCTTACAATTTTCTGTAGCTTCTGTTTCAGCTTGAAATGTTTCAAAATTGAAACTATATGTGGGAGTAAATCTGTTTTTGTGGAAAGTTATAGCAAAAATGAACAATAACAATGGAGGGAGTAAAATTTATTATTAATGTGTCTTTTTTCTCACATGCATGTATTTGTGCAGTTAATTGCTAAAACTCTTAGAAAAAATAACTGGGTTTGAGATGTGTTTTATTTCCCTTTTGATGGTTCGAACTAAAGGTGGTTTTTTTTTAAATAAATTACTGTCTCTAATTCTGTTTGAGATACCTGGACTGTGCACATGTCCCACCTTACCTGATAATCCAGTTTGTGGCAAAGTGCTGTGCTGTAACTGATTCCAGACCACATGTCGATCACACCAGGCTTTATTCTCTCTCCTGCTATTTAAAGCTGCCCTTGTTCTACATGGAGAATGCTGCAAGTGTTTAAAGGTGAACGTGTGCATATTTCCACATGGCTTGGCACTGATTAGCAGCTGCTCAAACAGATGTAGTTAAAGTTGCCATCTAGTCAATATATTGGTTATCTGTGGTAAACCCCAGTAAGGTGAAATAAAGCAAGCTTGAATAATAAAGAATGTATGTAATTTAGGTGATCTCCCATGGTCAGGTTGCTCTAATCATTACTTGCATTATGATTCAAGTATTAATATGTTGTTACTAATGCATTTAGCAACCTTATAGTGTTATTAATTTGTTTTTTTAGTTTAAGTTTAGTAATTGGTCTTATTTAGTAAACTAAAGATTCAGAAGAACTCTTCATAGAGTACAGCTTTATAAGGATTCTTATCTCATTCTTTCCCATTCTTGGGGGCAAGTGGAATGCAAGCAGGCCCCAGTCAGTGGGGCACTTAAGATAGTCTTTAAGTCTTACTGCTTAAAGTTAAGCATATGTCTTAGTAATTTAGGTTCTTAAACTGTATCTGTGTGCAGCTGGGTTTGCAGAAGCCAGTCACATTCCTGAGCAGTGTCACTGGAGTCTGCAGCATTCTGTAAAGTAGTTCTGCCCTGAAACTGAAGGGAAGACTGAGATTATTAGGCTGTTCTTACAGAGTTTATCTGTGTCAAACATGCTCCATTCTGAATACAGAGTCCAAGTGTTAGCCCAAAACACACATGTATGTCTCCCTCTTTTGGTGTTTATTTCACTGAGGATCACTAGTTGTATAGCTGGTTCTATCTTTGTCTGATAATTCAGGGGAGAGAAGGTATCAGTTTTTTCTGATACTGTCTTCATACATGTAAGTGGAATTACCAACTGCTGGACAGCATGTTTCTTTTGATGGAAGAACAAATGAATATGTGGGTTCCTTCTGTCAGGCTGTCTTACTTGCTTTGAGATGTCAGCATCTCTATAGCATGATGTACTGGCTAAAGAAAAGCCTTCCCAGAAATCTTACTTTGACAAGAACATCTTGGATGGCCCCATACCCTTATGCTGTGTCCAGCAAAGTAGTTTTTATGCCAGAGTACTAAACTGTTTACTCTTTTAGGTTTTATATAGCAAGTTAGGAAACTAATTTAAAAAAAAAAAATTGAAGAAATAATTAGAAACACAACAAGTTTCGGGAGCTGAGCAACAGTTACTGGTTTTTATTGTCCCTTTTCATCACTGCATGTGCTAATATCTGCTCTTTGAAGAAATGCATGGTGGGAAAGCCAAGAAGGTGGCAATGAATTGCCTTGGAAAGAAGCAAGGGATACTCTTAGTAATGGACTGGTATAAACATCCTGCTTTTAAGTGCCCACTGACTTACAGGTGTAGAAGAACTGAGACCGAAGGGAGAAATTCACTTTTGAGACTCCTCTCTCTGTCTGGTGAGAAGACTTTTCTTCCTAACCTGCTTATGGAGGCCTCTGGCATAGGAAGGGTACTAAAGGTACTATTTTCTAGATGTGGAAGCTTGAAAGTTAACCTTGTACTTCCATTTTCTCTAATTATGACATGGCATTTTGAATCTGCTCTGCATCCCCGTGAGTTAATGTACTGTCACACTGAATGGGGTTGAACAGACCATTCCATTGTCACTAGAAAGTGTCTGTGCAAAAATAGCAGATTGCACTTGGTTTTGAGATGTGAAGAACTGAGAAAAGGCAGTGACGTTTAAATCTGATGAGTAAGGTGTCTGGCAGGCTCCTCAGGGCTGTGCTGTATAGCCTGGGGCTTCAAAGTCTCAGCTTTGAAATAAGCAGCACTGGAATTCAGACTGGACTTTGCTGTGGACAACAGAGATGTGATGCTTTCTCAACTACAGGAGAATGAAGTACCCCCATGAAGAGGAGTGACAACTTCATGCTGCACATCCATCTAAACAGATTCTGTCCGGCTTAGACAGCTGAGCAAACTTTGCTTGGTTGCCAGATCTTCTCTCTCAAATCAAATACAAGTACAGAAACTGTTACCTAAACTATTACACTTGAAAACAGAAGAGTGGTCAGAAGCAAAACTTTCCTATAAAGGATAGGGATTTAAACCTTAAAATCAGGGAAGATTTTTAGCTTCAAGGTAAAGAAGTTGTGAAAAATTGTAACCCTGTGTGAGTGTAGAACCTTATAATGTGCAGTTATGAATCAATGTTTACGTTTTCAAAGAAATGAAAGACTGTGTGATAGGGAGAGAGACCTCATAGTGACGTGTAGTTTACACAAGATATGCATCTCAAATCTATTTCAGGATCATATGTCTGTAAAGCAGAGAGTCGGAGAAGTAAAACAGGGAAGTGAACGCATGCATATATCTATTTAGTGTTTACTGAGATGATTTCTCAGCTCTCAGCACACATGATGTGTTAATTCAGGTTATAAAATACACATCAGATGCTGCTTTATTTTCTTAAAATTCAGATTTCAGCAATGCAGCACCACGTGTGTTTACTCTGCCTCTTCCTTGAGGTCATAGAGTTTCTCATGGTGAGGTCTTTCTATTTTGAGATTTTGGTTTTACAATAAAGCATGGTACAATGATTCAGACACAGCTTTCACAGGTCATAGCCTCTGTAATGAAATGGTATTTTTAGCCTTTTGATAATTTCTTTGCCTAAAAAAATTTGCAACTATCAGAAAATATTTCAACTCTGTTATCAAATTTATGGAAGAATTTTTTAGCAGATGTAAATCTTGAAAGAATCATTTCATTTGTCTTCATTCCAGAATATAAAATTTAAATGATATTTCCTAATGTTTTTTTGTAATTTAATGTACCAGTGTGCATGGATTACAGAAGATAAATTGAACTTACATTACTTTTTCAGGTACACTTGATTTTTACATGGAGAGACTAAAATGATTGCTCGTGTAATTTTGTGCTGCTTATTTACCTTTGCAGGATGAGAGCAATAGGATATAAGAGCAGTAGCCATGTTGTTTTGTTTTACACACCATTAAACATGTGGTACTCTGCAGTACCAATATAACTTTGTGGACAAAGTCAGCATCTTGAATGTCTGAAAATAGCCAAATTATTATCAACATCACAAAAGTTGTTATTATTTCTTTCCAAAGTATTTGGTAAATCTTTTGAAGATTATGAGAATATTTTAGGCAAATTGCATCTTTTTCCAGATGACAAATATTGCAAATCAGTGCATCACAGTTTTCAGGTGGATTTTATTGCTTATATGTGTAAACTGAATGGATTGTACTATTAAATTTTTATAAGCATTCTCTACTTATGAAGAATATATTACTGTCATCTGTACAGATGCTTATAATTCGGCTTTTAATCCGCTGTGCTACTTTTGTCTTAAGAATAAAATCAAAGTAATACAGAACACAGTGACTGATGAACATCTTGGGTTTTGCATAATGATAATTAGGTGAGAACCCAGTGTCTTGGAAAATGGACCTTTTTATACCTGTATGAGTGTGTTGTAAGTAGAAGGCTTTTATGTGGACCCTGAAAATTATAGTTGTGCTTGGAAACAGTTATGAAAGCTCTGTTGAGTCAACTTTTTCCGAGGAAGTAAGATTTGGCTCTCTATTCACACATAAGCAGAAGATCATTCCCTGCATGAAAACTACTGAGGTTTCTGTTAAGGATGCAATTTGAAGGCTCAGCAGTAAGCTCAGCCAAAGCTCACCTTGAAAAAGACCTGCGAGTACTAGGAGGAAGGTGAAATTGCAAACACTGATTACCTGCTGCTGTTCTCTGCTCCGTTTTCCCCTGTTCTTCTTCCCCATTAGACAGCTTTGGTTGCTGAGTTCCTGGTCTCACACTGGTGAGCAGAAGCTCTGAGTTCACAACAGGGCCCTGCTGGAGGTTTGAGCACCCACTGAGAGCCAGGCTGGAGTATCTCCTGTGGGTTTGATGGGCGTGGGATGACTGTTGCTTTGTGTTCTAAAGGAATCTGTCGCTTCAGTTTGCATCAGAGCAGTCCCAACAAAGAACCATGAGACACGTTGAACTCGTGATACATGCTGATATACTGGTAGAGTTCAAGATTTGCTTAGATATTTTTAAAATACCCTGACCTGAAATATATTTTCATGCTGAAGTCAGTAACAGCTTTGGTTTTATGCAGTTAGATGAGGTGCCTCCAGCTATCCCAGATATTTGTGTTACTGGAGAATGTAAACACAGAATTTAACACCAGATCCACAGTGATCTGTGTGGGTACCCTGCTCCATTCTTGGTTTGCCTTTTTTGACCTGTGGCTGTATGACCCAGTCATCGAAAGGGGCCACCTGAAGGTTGAGATTGTTTTCTTTTTATAAATACAAAATGACGTAAAATTCACTGATTTCTTGGTGCATCCTGTAAGACTTCATGTAATACTTTAGCAGCTACTTGGTAGAACTGATGATCAGCACTCTTAGAATTATGACTATTTATAAATGTAAGTAAAGCTGCTTCTGGATGTTTCAGCAACAGGGCTGACAAACCACTGTGCCACTTGTAACTAGCTAGAAGACTGGGACACGCTCTCATGGAACTGAACCATGTTGATTCATTCTGCTGTGCTGTCTGAACTGAATTATTGTAATTCCTTTCACTGGGCATGAAGCCACGCATCGAAGGGGCCTGAGCACATAATGTGGGCTGGCAGAACACTGGGCCCCTGCTGCTCTTAGGGTACCATGATTTTTCATAAGTGGATTCCTGTGCAAGGTTTTTTCCTCTTCAGTCTATAAAATTTCTCCTTTCTTACCCTGATTTCCTGCTTGTGATGTATTAACTGCACTGATTTTCCACTGAAGTGGGAGGGCTGGGCAGAATAGGTGACCGTGACTTTAATGGTGGAACTAAAATCTGTGACTCCCATGAGTTCTTTACTAGTGGGTAAGTGCTTTCCTTTTTTAAATGTGTCAGCTAAGTGCCAAACTCACTTGTGAACTCCTGCCATGTTTCATTCAGGGTTGGCAGGAAGATAACACATAAACGGTTTTCAGAGTTTTAAAACATTATGTGAAGGTGAATGCTTCCCAGTTGAATACTAAAATGTTAATTTGTGTGCAGTTATGAAGGTCAGATTTTGCTCTGAGAGTTTAGGGGATTAGCTTTGTGCTCTGTCTTACCATGAAAACCTACCAGAGCAAAGACAAATAATTATTCTAGGTTAGTACTTTGTGAATAGATGTGAAAATAGCTTGGTTCTGGTATTTTTTTTTTTTTTAAATCTTGTTTAATAGATAGTTGTTTGCAAAACCTTATAAAGGTAGGATTAATTTCATAAGCTCTAGCAGTCCTACATATTGTTCCATTTTTTTAATACTTTAGTTTAAGGACCACATGTGCATTTTAAGGCACTACAACCAAGAGCCACGATAGTAACATCTGAAACTCTACTTCATCCTCTTTACAAATATAAGTGAACTCAAAATAACTCCTTGGCTCCTCAAATAAGTAAAGTGTATTTGAAGCTCACATACTTGCTAGTATTCCCTTCCTGAGGTTATTAGAATCCTAAGAACTGGGGATGAGTGTGTGAGCAGTTGCAGGCACTGGTGGGTGGGTTCCTTTTGCAGCTGTTCATTCCAGGAGTCTCTTTGTGCCACTGTCTCTTTTTTTCGTGTTCTTGTGTCTAAGAATGTTCTGCTGGTGCTTGCATGGTATGTACTCCAGCTGTAACTTAATTTTCACCCTAGTGAAATTCCATAGTGAATTTTCATAATAGCGTACTCTCTTCACAGCGTGGGTATTGATAAACACCTGCTTGGCTAAGGATATTTTAGGGTATTAGGGTGGTGGTGGCCAGAAAGTCAGAAATAGCTGACGAGGCTGTTTTGTTTTCTTTAGGAAGGCTGTGCTTTGTGTGCTCGTATCACTTGCCAAAGGTATTATTTCACTCAGCATTACCAACCTTCTTTTTAATATTTTTTTTTCTGAATAACATGCAAATTTTGTGTCTTTTTCTGCAGCAGTGAGAATTTTCTTTGAGTGAAAACACAGATATTCCATATTCAACTAACTAACATGTTAAAAACATACTGGCTTGGTGATAGTTTTAGGCCATATTAGAAAACTTGGAAGTATGAATTTTTCAACAAAGATTTATTCAAGATTTTATGAACTCTAGAACTTCATGGAGTCTATAACAGAGTGAATGCGAGATCTGTGTAAGAATCCCTGATTCTATGTTGTTCTGGGCCATGGTTCTTTCATTTACAGCAATTTTTTTTTAATGTATATGCAGAATAAATTTTAGTTAAATAGCATTATTCCCATTTTTATGTAATCAATCACATAAACCAGAGATAAATAATTTAGAATCAGTCTGGGGATATGTTCTTGTTATTGAGCTATAAACTCACATATAACAGTAAAAGCAACTTAGGCAAAAGGAGAGGTTGAAAAAAGGAGAGCCAAAAATCTGCAGCCAGGCTATAGGTACCTGTACTGGGTTTAACAGTATTATTGCAGTTTCAGCAACTTTTATGTGAAAAAGTGATATTAGAAAATCATCTAATGTAATATTAGAAGAGAAGTAATGCAAATCATGAGCTAGAAATAAGAAAGAAACATCATGTTACCCATCTACTCTAAGCAGACCTCAAGCTAGTGCTTTACAAACCACAGTTTGGTTTTCTGTTCTAGCATTTCAGATTCCAGTATGTGATTGTTTCTCAACCAACTTGGAAGCTGCAGTACTTTTCCTCTTGGTTTTAAGAGGTCAAAAGAAAGAACTAGTAAGAATGAGCTAAAGAAATCAAACTTCATATGAATATTGGTGAAGTCGGGATTACAATTTGCCTAACTCGCAGTAAAATCTATGTCCAAACTTTGAATAATTTTTTCCCTCAGTGAATATTCCCAAAGACAGATATTTATTCTGTGCAGTTTTTGAGCTGTCATTCCAAGTCCATAACTAATAAAATCATAACAACCACTAAAGTAATAGTTAAGTAATGTGGCTTTGTAGCATTTCAAGTGATGAGTAAACCATCCCAGTAAATTGGCATTTGGCCACTTCGCTATGTAATGGTGTTTTTAATGAAGTATTGCCCTAGCAACAGGTCTGGATGACATTGGGTGGCTGGTTGCTGCTGACTCTTGGAGATAAAACAGACTTTTAGGAACACATGTGTAATGTCTGAAGGTAAAGTAACCCAAAATAAATGCATCTGCTGTGCTGGGAACATAGGATGGGTAACATCAAGCCAAAGTCTGACTTACTGACTTACGAATTTAATCCTTCTGTGAAAGTGTTTCTATACGGTGAAAACAAAACGATCTAAGAAGTGCAATAGTTGAAATCTGAGAATAAAATAAAGCAGAACTGAGAGAAACTCTATTGCAGATGATTTTAAGAAAAAATCAGTTATTTTAAAGGCTTTAAGAATTCTGGTACTGTAGGAAGTCCTTCTGGATGTGTTATTTCAATGGAGAAGCTTTTTGAGGAAAGAGGATGTAGTGAAGATTAAAAGCTTCACTTGCTCTCCTGAAGAACCAGGAAGTGAAAAAAGGTGTGAGACGTAGTAAGTGAAACAAATTCAAGTGAAACTAAAACTTGGAGGTGTTTTTTAAATGAACTTTTATTTAGAACACTCTTTCTTGGTGACTAGGATATTGAGCAGTTTGTTACATAACACAGCCCAGTCAAAAACTTAACAGAGGGTCTAGATCAATATAGCAAAGTAATATCATAAGACAGAGAGATCTTCAGAAGTCTATGAAAGAAAAGGCATAAACCTTGGCCAAGTCTTTTTTCTTCTTCCAGTTCATTGTGGATGATATTTGAAAATTCACTTTAAAGACAGAAAAACACAGTCTCCTTTATATATGTTACTGGGTCATAAAAGAATTTACTCTTGTATAGTGTTGTGCCTTCTAAATGAGATACTGTGTCAAAGTATACATGAAACACATTTGCAAGACTTAAAGGGAATTTTGTGATAGTCTAATAAACTTTTTTTTTTTAATTTTAAAGATAAAAATACAGACATTACTGTAAAGGATAATGCTGATGATTTCTGCCTTCGAGATACATTAAGCATTGCATCCACAGACTCCTTTGTTTCTACAGCTGAGGTAAGACTCTTAAAGATTGCTTTTTTAAAGATTTATTTATCTATTTGAACAGTGAACAGAAGAATCCTAATTTATTGCTAATCATTATAAGCAAAATATAATTCTCTTATGGGAAAAAAGAAGCTTTCCAGGCTTACCTGGAACCAACTTTTTTTTTTTTTTTGTGCACTGGCACAATGCATCCCCAACTCCTCCTAAATAGAAGTTGCTTTTGAAAAATACATTACATTTTCATGAGTATAAAAGCAGTCAGTTGAGGGCTGTAGTAGTTCTTTTCACCATGATTTGTATTTTCCCGTTCTTTTTTCCTGTTGCTTTACCATGCTATAAAGATGTATGAAGAAGGGTTTATGCTGTTTGGACCTGGGGGGTTTTTTTGAGAGGAAATTGTTAGAAATTGACAGCTACCTGTTTTAGCATGTTCTGTGCACAATATGGAGGCAGCAGTTTGAGCTGTTACTCTGATGTTGCTCCATGATTAAGTTACTTAGCAGGAGCCAGAGGTCTGAGACTCTGTTCTGGGAAGCCTGGGCCGAGCTGGTGGGGAAAGGTTGTCTGGCTGTGTGGGTGTGCGGGGAGTCGAGCGGGGACCCCACAGCTCCCTGGAGCCACCGCTGGGAAGGGGCCTCGGTCCTGGCGGTGACAGTCCCTGGAGGTGGAGTGTGACTGCCAGGGAGCCTCCTGACTGCTCCGACTCGGAAGCTTCCTTAACAACATAATATACTTCATGTAACTTGCTCTAATTCTCTGGGATAAGAGCACAAAAGATGCATAATAATCTCTGGGTAACAGGACATTGCCTATCAGCTGAGGTCTGCTTCAGCTCCCTTGAAGTATTTGAGAGACTCATAAGCAGTGACACACTTACTTGAATGAGGAATATCTCCTTCTCTAGTCTCTGGGGAGCTGAAGTGATCTTGAATAGCACTCATCTCCAAAAAGCAGGAGAGGCAGTTGGCCTCAATAGATCCATTTTGTGATACATTTTGCTCTCATATATGCACTACAACTAAGCTACTGAAGTCAGTTGCAAAAAGAGAGACTTGCATACGCATTCTTTGCAATTGTTTTGACTGTCTATTATAGGGTTTGTTTTTCCATGACACAATTACCTTGATATAATAATTCACATTAAGTTGTGATTACTTTGATTTAGTATTTCACATTAAATTGTGATGCCTAGCATCCATTCCTAACAAGGACTGTATCCATAGAGACTGGTTACTCTTTGCTGTAATTTGGACAAGACCACAATTCAAGCTTGCTTCAACTCTACCAGCTCATGAGAGGAGCTGTAAACCATTATAGTTTGTACACTTTCTTTTTTTTTCCCCAATGAACTTTCATAGTGTTTTTGCAAGTATGTGAAGATGGGAACAATCCCTTGTGCTCATTTGTGCTGCTTGGCTTAAAAAAAAGGCAAAACCAACCAACCAAGCAAGCAAACAGAAAACCCCAGGATGTATTACCTCAGTGAAATCATCATCCTCTGCTGAAGCTATATTGTCCCAGTATCTGCTAAAAAATATTTGAGTCAAAATTGGAAATTTAGTTGTCTTTAAATATCCTGAAAATATTCTCCACATTTTGATACCTCAAAGCCATTTCTATCAACTTGTTCTTCCAGGACAAAGTTATGAAGATTTTCTCTTCCTTTCCAGCTGTTCTATCCTTTGCCAATAGAACAAACTCTATTTTCTCAGGTTTTATTGAAGAATCTAGTGAAATTCTTAGGTGACAGAAGTACTGAAGATTAATAGAAGGTGAACAATTTGGAGTTTGGTGTTCGAACCAGAGCACCATCAGTGTTCTGGATTAAATAGGAGCCACAAGGCTTAAACTACAGGGTCAGTTAACTCTGTAGTTGCAGCTACAGGACATCATTGTGTGGTGCAGGGTAAAGAAAGCTACGAATTGGTGTTCTCAAACAAAAACACTGTTGCCTTCATTTAATATTTTGTCCATCCTCAGGAGGGTGTGTGGCAGGGAATTGCTTCACATGATGGCAATGAGAAGGAGCAGTAACTACTTCCCAGTGTATTCAGCTATTAGTAGAGAACAGTAATTGCTTTGATTTAACGGGATTAAAACTGACATACCAAATTCTTTTATTCTAGACATGATGATATCGAGTAGCTTCCTCTTGCTTATCTATTTTTTTTCATTTTTTTTGTTCTTGCACTAGGAAAACAGTGGAATGTTTTAATTTAGTCTAAGAGGTCTGAGGCTTTTCCAGCTTTGGATTTGTCTCACCTAAGGGCCAAATAAGGCAGTTGTTCTTTCATCATAAGCTCCCTGATTGCAGTTACAATATTAGTAACTGTCCTAAACTCCATGGCCTGATAGAAACGTTTAGCAAAGTTTTTAAATCTGAAATTCATATGTGTGTTTATAGTGCTCTGTGGTTGTGCCCTACTGGAATTAGTAATTTCACCTTCCAGGAAATTAGAACGTGGCACCATTTTTTGTGGGCTCATCGCGCTACAGGCTGTGTTGACAGTTCCTTGGCTTCCTTCTACACTGCATCCTGTCCCAAGGAGCAGGACTGAGTATTCTGTGTGACTCTGATTTTGGAGACTGGAAACTGTGTTCATGTTTCAGTGCTGACACACAGGTCAAATTTAGCTCCCTGCCCTCAGGAGAGAGTACAGTCATAAAACAAGACGCAGATAGATGATTGAATGGAAATTGATAGGGATACTGCTTAGGAGGCAACAAGAATGTCATGCTGTGTTATATGGGAACAAAATATAGGAAAGAGCTGTACAAAACTGGGACAGTTGGCAAGGTTTGCATCATGTGCCCTTTTGATGAGCTCTACAGGATAGCAGGAGGATGTGCCAAAACTTCATCTTGGCTATGGCTGGTGATCAAGAGGGTGCTGAGGATCACTCATTTGATGACTTCTCATACAGAGTTGTGCCTGTCTGGACGCCTACAATACACAGGTGCCTGAATCCTTATGAAGACAATTTAGCCACAGTTGCCATCCCCATGACCAGACAGACTTCTATTCTTAAACACACTTAGGCTCTGGAAGAACTGCAGAAGGGATGGTAAACACAACTATTTGCCCTAATTAAGTTATTAATACTACTACTGTGATAAATAATGGTATTTTCTTCTCCATTTGAGCCTGGCTGCCATCAGCTTGTGTTGATGAGGGTTAGTAGGCTTTTCATAGTCTTGCTTTCCCATTTACTGTGATCAAAATAGCTGCCACCTTTGGCAACAATACAGCAGTGAGTGTGCCAGATAAAGGCCTCTGCCCTCTCTTTCCTGGCTTCTTTTCCATCTTCCTAACAGAACCTCTTTCCTGCTCTCCCTGACAGTGAGCTTCGTTGCTGCCTCTTCGTTGTCGGTGCACATGCATTTATCATGTCTTATTTTCATAGGTTGACTAGTACTGAATCTGTAGGTCCATTATCAAATAAACTTTGCTTTCATTGTTAAAATGTTAACTCAGTCCAAAGCTTGGGAGATTTTTTTAGACTTGTGAATACAAGACTTAGCTGCTTTTTATCAGTAACAGCCTTCCTGTTTTCTTCCAGACCTTAGGTGGAACATACCACTTCATCATTTCAGTTTATTAAAATGCCATCTCAAACATTTTAGTTACTAATCACCATCACATCTTCCAACTCCCAAAACATGTTTCACTTTCATCCTGAACCTACTTACATTTTTTTAGGAAATCTTTCCTCTGAATTACTTTATCTTTTAAAGAGATTATCATCCACTTTTTTAATATAGGGTGAACATAATTTCTCAGATTGTAAGGAATGCTGAATGTGCCAGTAAAGTGACCTCTCTATTAGGGGAAGCAAGCAAGAATTCCTAAAAGGTCTAGCATTGTTTATTTTTGTTACATTCATGTAGGTGGTTATTTTGGTAGTCAACAAGGTCTTGATGCACAGCTGAGAATTTTTTCTATTTATTAAGAAACAACTTGTGGCAATAAGAGTACCGAGCCTGTTCCTTAAACCAAAGCAGTCAGGGAATCCCAGACTTAAAAGCAATTGCAAGTGGCAATGGTTTGATGCTTTAGAGCAATGATTTCAGCATGTTTTTACTGCAGATACAGCCCTAAAGCTGAACTGTCCAGAGAAAACTGATTAGCATCTGAACAATATCCGTGCTGTAATCTTCAGAGGCTGCTCTGCTACACTACAAGCTTAGACACAAAGTAGAATTTCAAGCTTCGGAGTTTTGAAGATGTACGTGTTATTTCAACGTAATGAACTTTGGTATCCACTGCAGGTCATCATAAATGTCCTTGCGGTGGTCACTGACGGCTCACTCCTTCTTGAGCCTTGAATGGATAGAAAGAAAGCCTTACAAGATGAGATTGCTGCTGTGGTGTCAATCATCTTTTATCTCTTCTTCATCTGCATTTTCACATTACCATGTACCTCCCATGACACTGAGAAGTAACAGATATTTAGGGGCTGGCACGTCCAGTCCATCATCACAAGCCTCTGGCAGCTGCCAGCACTGTTGGTAGCTGTGATGGAGCTCCTTGTCATCCCTGGAGGTGTGTGAAGAGTCTCAAAGTGGCAGTGGCTGTGCACAGAAGTGACCACTACAGAATGGCAGGAAAGGACTCAGGGAGCTTTCAAGTGTCCATCTTAGCTGTGATGCCAAGATGTGGGATGCTGGAGCTTTCTCATAACTTCTGATTAATACTGAAGCCCTGTTGAGGAAAGTTACGTGGTGCTTAGGGGTACATAGTGGGATAAAAAGCAGGTACTTGAATAAATGTCATGAACACGTGCCAATTTATATAAGGTACTTACAGTGAGCTATCTAATTGAAAACTAACCTTTCTGCCTATCTTCTTCCTCAAAGGTAGCAAGTCCTCAGAGACTTCTACAACAAAGAGTTCATCTTCCGTTTGATGTCATCTTCGGATGTTCTTATCTAGGAAATGTTGTATGCTCTGCATATTGTTAAATAGTGAATATGATTTGTGAATTTTACTAATAGCTGGACTCTTCTATGTTAGAAACGTTGATGTATCTTTACAGATCATCTTTAACTAGTTTTACTTTGAAGCAAGGTGTTTATATAGGCAAGCTTTCACCTTATTTAATCTTGAAGAATGACCATTACTGGTTGCAAGACCATTTAAAGCATAATAATCTATGTTACATCTATATATTAGTACATCTATTTACTGTTTATGTCTACATATAAAATATTCGTATAGCAATATATTTTTAAATATTAGAAAGCATCAAAAGAAAATCCATTATGACTCCAGGAGCATTAACAGTGCAGCTCCAGAGCCTGTCTGGAATCACCTTTTCTAGTTAAACATTTAGTTTCTGGTTTTTAGTTTGTTTGCTTTTTCTCCCCTTCACTTTTTGCATGCAAAGAGAAGTCAGTGGTAGAGGAATTTGCTCCCCCTTTCTAAATATTATTTGTTGGAACTTCAATCTGTAATCAAAATCATCTCAGGGCAAGAAGAGTTAGACCTTTCTCTCCTGCTATTTTATTTCATCTGTTAGCATGAGAGGAATTGTTGGTTTTTTTTTTAAAAAAAGCTAAATATAATCAAGGACCTCACCCAGTTCCCAGGTATCAGTCCCTGTGCTGATCTGTGACCACAAAGGCAATGATCAGGCATCTTCACGTGTAAAGATGTTATCACCTCAGGTACTGGCAGCAGATGAAGGTTACCTGCATCTAACTGTAAAAATCACCAGTCCTAATTCAGTCACACTCAGTTTCCTAAATATCTGAAAAAGGTGGTTTGCTTGAAATTCATTAGTAAAAACTTAATATAATCCCTTTTACCACAGAAATTATAACCTCCAGGAGAGGGGCAGCTGTTTACAAAGTGCGTATGTGTTCACAACCTATTTCTTCTCAGGATTTGCAAATTAAATAGTGTAAATGGAATGTTTTATGGCTTCAGTAATAGCTGGATCAGGTAAGAAATAAATTAGCATATGTATTGTGTTCTGGTTTGGTCTTTACTTCGGAAAATATGTATGTATTATTCCACAGTTAATACTTCTTTAACCATAACATAGAAAAAGGAATTCTGGAGTAAAGGTTTTTCACTTTTTCTTGTTTATACCTGTTCTAGCTATTACACTATGTATTTATATGTGTGTGTGTGTGTATTGATATTTTACATCTGAAATAAATCAATATATTCCTGCTTCTTCCAATTGGTTAAATTATTGTATCCTGTGTATTTTCAGTTAAAAGCTGTGTAGCTTTCTTTGTTTAATAAGAACAGAAATTTTCAGGTGGGCTTTTTGAATTAGCAAATCCAAAACACATTTAGATGCTATGATTAATATTGTTAAACTGAAAAAATCTTTGGTCTTAATAGCTGTAGGTCTCCTTCAGGAATTCAGCCATTCTGCTCTGTTCTTCCAATAAAACAACTTATAAACAAACACATATTTTTAGAATGGAAATACTTTCATACTAGATGAATTCTGAAAGTGAACATTGCTAATTGAAGTATATTTTGTTGACCTTAAACGTTCTCTCCACTTATTCTCTAGCTGTGGTCTTGTCACCCGAGTCTGAATTCAAGAAACCTATAGAAATCTTTATAGAAATATGGGGGGGAGGGGATGGGTTGGCTTGGTTTTGGTAGGTGCTTTTAGCCAAACAAATCAATTTTAAATGGAACCTGACAATTTATGGAAGGAATTGTGTGTATTTGCCAGCAGTAAAAGGATACTGGTATGAGTGATTAAAAAAACCCCAGTGAGAGTTCCAGCAAATAAACATCATCTAACAATGTGTGGTACTTCAGAACACCAGCTCTCTACTGAAATGTTTCTGTGGACAAAAGCAGGTATTGGCAAGTGTTTATACTCTCCTTTAGCAGGAAAACCGACTTGGCCAAACAATTGTGGCTACAGTGAGCTCAGCTGGAGTGTGTGGAGAAGGCACACTGGGATCATAGGGGGTCGTGGCTTTATGGAGTCTCAGCCAGCACTTGGCTGTATGGCCTCAGTGACAGGAAAAGCTGCTCAGCATGTATTTACTTGAAAATTTTAATGGAGGTTTAACATCAAGTAATACTTCAATATGACTTTTTAAAATCATTCTAAGATAGAGGTTAACCTTTTACATAGTTCAGTTACCTTGAGAGTTATTTTTAAAGATATTTCTATGCTCAGTTTTAATAGCCGAGCAACACAGGTTTGTTTGCCTCATGCAGGATATTGGAAAAAAAAAGTTAGAATTAGTTTTCTGGTCATTAACTAAACTGAATGATGTGTAAATATCAGATTTTTTTTTCTGATCATTAATAATGTAATGTTTGTAGTGAACTTGTAGCTAGGTACCGTTTTGTGAATTAAATATGATACCGTGTAAACAGGAGTTCTCTGTATTATTTATATGCTTTGATTTATTGATCTGGTTTTTTCTTTCTTTAAAAATGTCCACAAGTCCATGTTTATTTATATGATAACCATAGAATTAAAAGTGCCAATAGTGAAAACCTTTTAGGGAGCCTGTATATAAAATGCTGAATGCTCATGGTTTATACAATGTGCTTTGGTAACTGGCAGACTTATTTACAAGGGAAACTAAAACAGGGGTGGGAGGATGTTGCTATTTCCAGCCTCCTAAAGATTTGCATGGTGCAATCATTCTGTACTTTGTGTCCTGGCAATTATTTTCTTTTAAGAGCTTTGAGACCCGTTAGATTTATTTAACTAGACAATTCAAAAACTTAGCTAGGCAAATTAAACACAAAAGTAAGCTTTGTCTTATTAACATTCTGAAACTTGGAACTAGCTTTCAGATTTTAAGAGTTACAAAATTAAGTCTTACGACCTGGTCTATCTGTTCTGTTCACTTTGTTGATTGTTACCCCTTTGTTTTAAGCAGATGCAGAAAAGGATGCATCTTTCAGTAGACCATCAGTAAAACTTCTTTAATTTGTTTTGTCTTTACAAGAAAATTTGTCAGCAAACTCTTTAATGAACTTCAAAAACCATTTTTTTTCAGCTTTCAGAGCACAGAGAGATTCGTAGCACGTATGGTCTGGATTCCCTTTGCCACTGCCCCTTGTATGAAGAAGCCATGCACTTGGCAGAAGAAGGCAAAATTTATTCACGGGTGTTAAGGTATTGATTTCTATCTATTTAATTCTTTCCAGGAAAAGCAAGAATTAAAGTTAAATATTCTATTTAGAAATCACTTTTTAGAAGTTACTTGTTCTAGGTATTTTTTCTAGGAATTAGACTTAGATTAATATTCTTGTGCTTCTTTTTTTCATGGTCTTTAAAAACTTTTCTATTTTACGTAGGACTGAAATGTTTGAATGTTTAGGAGACAGTGACTTCCTTGCTAAGCTTCATTGTATTCGACAAGCTTTTCAGGTAAACAGTAAGGAGTGATTTGTCTGTCTTGCTAAGCCTAAACTAAAGTATGTGGCATTGAAACGGAATGTTACTGGTTGTGCAAGCATTTTTATAAGGTAATCTGTATTTAAATATTTTCTTGTTGCTTTTACATTTTTATAATTCTAAATTGAGATGTATTTGCAGAGGAGTCCCAATTCTTTGATTAGCTTTGGAACCTTTGCACCCAAGGCTTATTAGGAACTTGCCAACTATACTAGAGGTGATAATTATATGCAATTTGATTGAAATGTTTAAGATCACTTAGTATAACCTGTGAATGAATATGTCTGTATTTTCTGAACCCTTTTCTAGATAATTCTTTCAGAAACAGCAAACAGAATATTTCTTGCTGAAAGTGGAAGAAAAATTTTGTCTGCTTTAATTGTGAAAGCACGAAAGGTAAAAGCCTTTTTTTACCAATGTTTTGTTGTTTATGTAGCTTCTACCAGACTTCACTGTCCAAGGAAAATAAACCATATCTCTTTTTACATTTGCTTCATACTCATTGCTTTTACTTTACAGAATCCAAAGAAATTTGAAGATGTCTTTGATGAAATGATACATTTTTTGGAGCAAACAGATCACTGGGATAATACCGAAATGGAACTTGCTGCTAGAGGAGTGAGTTGCATTTCTGAAAAGTGCTTTTACTCTTACTAATGCCACAGGATCTAAAAATAATTTTTTACAGTTCAGAATTGTGGGAAGGGCAACTCTTTATTGTTTATATTGCTGATTTAGAGAAACGGCATTCGCTAGTTTAGTACCAAAAACCACACTTTTTTTTTTTAACTTCTCCTTTAGTGACAATGTATTTTGAATATTCATTAAAAACAATTACAAATCTGCATGTTAATACAGCGTTGCAATATGGTGCATGCTGAATTCCACTGCTGAAAGAGAAACTAGGTTACTTAGATCATGTTCTCATTTAATATAGGTGAAAAATCTGAATTTTTATGATGTTGTTCTGGACTTCATATTAATGGATTCATTTGAAGATTTAGAAAATCCACCAATATCTATACAGAATGTAGTAAATAACCGCTGGTTAAATACCTCTTTTAAGGAAACAGTAAGTATTCATGTGTAATTATCATACTAATTGGTCTGGAGCACATTGCAATGTACTGAGTATGTACCTGAGATCTTCCTCGAAAAAATTTAAAAGATTGTATTATCAGGTTCTTCATAATAGCAATTTGAAAGTTACAAGTCTGGGCCCAAAACAGAAAATGATTGAACGTATTGGAGAATATACTTTAACTTGTCCTTCCTTTCTCTGAGGAAATAGAATTTTAGAAGGGAAGTTTCTGTTAGCCACATCTTAGACATTAGATTCAGGTTTTGGTTCATAGACCAGAGATTTAGCAATGAGGGACAAAGTTGCAAGGAAACAAAAGTAAATTAATACAGTACAGGCGTTCAACTGTTGATTACAATTGATGGTTTTTCATATGTGCCTGTTTATTTGCCAAATAGATCTTATCCCTCTGTTAGAGACACAGGCTACTGCCATGGTCAGCTGGTACAGAAACTGTCATTTCATCTATTTTTATCTGTAAACTGCCAGTTTTCCTTTTTATTTTTGTTTTTCAATTGAAATATTCCCTACGGGGGAAAAAAAAAAGGTAACATGAATATATTTTTGTAGTTATATGGTAACATTGTGCTTTGTCTGTAATAAACTCTCTTTGCAGTACTGAGGGAGGGTCAGATGAGGATAGTTAGAGGCTAGGAGGGGAAAAAGCCCAGTGCTGATATTGGTATATTGTATTTCACAGGTCCATATTTGGACAAAACTCCGTAGCTGAATCTGAAGCTATTGCAAGAATGTTTTTGCTAAAATGAAAAAGTACATTTCAGTGTGTTCACATGCCATTTAATATCTAAAATAGTTACTTATGTCTGAGCACACACTTCAGTATATGAGACTGGTCCTCGCTTAAACCCAATGAATGTTGCTAACTGTGATAGCTGTAAAAGCAGTCAAGGATGCCAAGTTACATTTGAATTTAACTAACGAAAATGTTGCAAAGATGAATCTGAAATAACAAGTATGAACTACATATAAATTTGGTTATTTATATCAGCTGCTGTTTTATAGTTTAAACATTGTGTTGTCACAGGATTGAAACTGAAGAAAATACATGTCCCAAAAATACAGAATACAGAAGTTCAGTATTCTGCAGATGAGTTCTTTTGAGATGGAAAATGATTTGGGGCTTGCTTTGTTTTTTCTTTTTGCAATTAGGCTGTGGCTTCAAGCTGTTGGTCAGTACTGAAGCAAAAAAGACAGCAAATGAAGGTAAGTTGCCCTTCAAATTATATGAAACAAAGGTATTGATCGTCTCCTAAGAATTTTTCTTTTTGTAGCTTTGGCAGAATAAATGAGCGATGAACCCTCAGTCCTGTAGACTTGTTAGTTTAGACAAGAGGTTTTCCAGTTGTAGAAGTTTAGCTCGTGGGGCCCTAATTCCTGTTTTTCAGCAAAAAGTCTTAACTGAAAGATTTTCAGCCTAGTTTAGGTCCAGTCATTGGTGGTGTCATTCACTTCTCTGACTTCCTGCCCCACACACAGATCTCAGACTTTTGCACACCAAGGTCATGAGTCTTGTATGCACCTGCTTGTGCTGGGATTCTCAGCCCCATCTCCCTGCATGATCCCCACACCTGAATCACGTTCAGTCCTGCCCCGTTACCTGCCTGAAGCACCGTGTTCCTCACCAGCAGCAGGAATTCTGCTGCAGCCTCCCCTCAGCCCCTTCTGCATCCTGACCTCTCTGTGAAGGGACTCAGTAGTAACTCCTCTGTGCTACAGCACCTTACCTTTGGAGGATTTTATTAGACCTAGGAGGGAAGTGTTCGGATTTTATGGAGACTTAATGCTAAATAGTAGAGCTTTATACTAAATTTACTGTGTAACTTTTGTCTACAATTTTTACATCGCTAGGTGCCTGATGGATTTTTTGCACATTTCTATGCTATATGTGAACATATCAGCCCTGTTTTGGCCTGGGGCTTTTTGGGCCCTAGAAATTCCCTGTATGACCTATGCTGCTTCTTCAAGGTTTGCAACTTTAATTATCACTTTTCTAAATTAAAAAAATTTTTTTTTGATTAAAATAAATGAAGGTCTTATTTATTAACATACATTTGCATTTTCCTAAGATTAAGGCTAATAGTAAGAAACCATGAGAAATAAGTACTTTCATATAAATGTTTTAAGCCTGGAACTGTTTTGCAAAGGCTGTTTTAGCACACTTCTGTCTCAGCACCAAAATAATACATAATTGGATGCTTTTAGGGAACATGTTAAAGAAAGAGCTGTTAGCATTGAGTGGTTTTTTTCCTTCTTGTAACTGAATACAAGTTTTTCCTTTTTTTATTCTCCCACTAGGATCAAGTGCTTTTCTTCCTCAAAGACATTTTTGATTTTGAAAAGGTGAGATACTCAACTATGGAGAGCCTGGCTGAAGACCTCACACAGCTGCTGATCCGGCACACGGAACTGCTGCTGGCCTATCTTGGGGCAGACTCCCTGAGACACGTCGGGGCTTGTGTGAGCGGCCACGGGCCTGTCATGACCAGTGGGCTCCTAGAAGCAAAAGTACAGTAAGCTTAAAACCCCTGGCAAATGACAGGGAGTGCACATAGATGTGCTCTTTTCCACCCTTTTCTCTAACGCTGAAGCTACCGTGGCTGTTACTGAGCAGGCATCTGGGAATGCGTTGTGTCGCTAAGTATGGAAAAGGACTCAGGGAGGTTAAATGTACATCTGTGAGAAGAACTGGGGAGTGTATTACTGTATATACCTAAATTAATTTTGCAGCTCAGCTGTCGCTGTATTTATATTTCATGTATCCCAAAGCTTTTTTCTGTAATATTCGGGTAAATTTTATTTATGAAATACTGTACTTTTGCACAAATAATTCGTAAGTGAAGCTGATGGAGTTGTTTCCTTTAAAAGCTTATAGTACAAAATGTTCATTGCAGTGTCTCCAAATCATTAGGTGTCTAGATCTAAAAGGTGTTTTGACTGGGGTATCTGCAGTCTCTGATTCATGTGACACGTGCAATAAAGTAATCACGCTCACAGAACTGAACATGTTGCCCCTGCCCCAGAATTCCATTTGTGTGGGTGTAAGCAGCCATTTTGTACTACCACGTAATGGAGCAGTGCAGGAAATGCAAGCACCATTGGGGCAGCAATGACTGCCAGTATGCAATTTTTACTTTATTTTAGTTTAAAGTATCTAAACATCACTAAGGTGTTTTAAAATACTTATTTATATTTGAAAAGCTATGCTAGCTTCACGAATTAATTTAAAACTTTCTTGTTCTAAAACCATCACTACTCAATATGGTGGTAAATGAACCAATATTATTCTCAGTTCATATGTAGCATTTCAAAATATATTTTTAAATAAGTATGTATGATAAAATTTATTAATCATGAAACAGAATTGAAGGCAGTGTTTTATAATTAAATAATTTGTGTCTTCCTCCCTTCCTTGTGGGAGGTCAGGTGTCTCTTTAAGAGGAGATTTAAGCACTTGTGGCCATCTCTGTGCAGTGTAAAACTGTGGCTCAGGCCATGGAACCCTGAACTTCAGATAGGAGCACAGCACCTTCAGAAGGCATGAGGGACCTTGCAGTAATGGCTTTTCCTGTTCCAGAGGTAATAAATAATGATGAGCTGTAATCTTTGAATTTCTGTAAACTGAAGCAATGCTTCACAGTTAGTTTAGGCTCTAAAACTGCACTCATATATGCTTTGCCACACAAAGCCAGCCCACAAGAATCTATCCTATGTCAAGAAATACAGAATAATTACAGAGTAATTCCAAATATTCAGATACTTGAGAAGCATGTTGTTAAAATCTAGGATATCAAAACAAACTTTGACTAGAAACATGTCAACTTCTGTTGCAAACACAACCCTAAAGGATGCTATTCAAAAGGAGGGCCTGTGTAATTCATAGATGTTACTGAAGCCAACATTTTGCTCCTTTGTTGTACTCATTTGATAAATACAAAAATGATGAAAATGTGTCATATTACTTGTGTGAAATTCCAACTGACTATAGTCTATTTAACAGAAAAGAGTATACTCTATATGTAATAAAACAGAAATTCCAAATGCTATTCTTGGCCTATTTCCACCATTTAACTTGCTGAGCTTGGCACCATCCTCCATGCTGTACTTACTTTTCTCTGCAATGTGTCTTCAATACAGGCATGTGAAGTTTTTTTCACCCATCTCACTTAACTTTTGAGCAGATAAGTATGTTTCAGCTATCTGCATTTTGGCATCTTTTTGCAAGTTATGAAAGAAATTATATAGAACAGTAAAGGTGTCTTGTTGGGTTCAGAATCAATAGGAATAGCTGGAAGTAGAAGGAACAGAGTAAGTGGCATATTCTACAGCAAATGTATGACCTGTAGGTAACAAAGGAAAGTGTCTGCTGTAATTTATGTGGTCTAATAAAATGATATGAAGAAAATTATACTTTAACATACATTACAGAGAAACAAAAGTGAACTTTTTCACAGAATTAAAGCTATATTGAGATTTTAATATTATTTACAAAAAGCTCATGAAAAAACAGTTGCACATGAGATTATAAATGTTTTCAGACACTTGGAAAAAAGTAAAAGCTGGAAACTTGGTGTTCTGTCAAAAATGAAAGGATTGTTTTAAACAGAAGGATAAGCAAGGTCTAATCAAACACCAAAATATTTAGAAAATGGGGATGAACTTCATAATACCTAACTTAAACATGTGTGTCCCTTTAAAACAGGAGCACTTCCGTACACTCATAGAGCTCTCAGAAGTCCACAGGATTGGATTGGAAATTGAACTGGTGTATTTCCCATCCAAAATAAGAAATACAGGATCTGGTTGTTATGAGATGCCACCAACAAACGCTTGATTGAGAAACAGTAAAGAAAGGAAGAGAGAGACGGGGAAATGTGCAGGTACCGGTGGCAAGGCTTTTGATCTCCTCTGGGTCTTTTTCAGTCTTTTTCTAAAATGCATTCATCTAATCCAAATGTGTAACTAACTCCAGAGACAGGAGTTTAAATGGGAGATGGCTCTCTCCTTGCAACACAGAACTGTTCTCTTACAACCTGCACCTTTAGCTGCATAGAGTATCTGTTGATAACTGGCCATGTGGCTTAAGAATTTCAGAAGTGCACCATCTCTGCAAACACAAGTGCCAGAGCTGCACCATAGCAGTGATAGTATGATGCAGTTTCTACTCTAGTTAATTCATAATCAGACTCAGAATTTAGTTTATAGTCTCTAAATTTAGATAGTTTTGAATGATACTTTCCATGCTAATAAGAACAAACTAAATTTAAAAGCCATCTTCTTCTGCCATAATGGTACTCCTAAGAATTGAAACGTTGAATGCATAGGGATTATACAAGAATCAAATATTGATATCATTTGTAATTTAGTTGTAATAATAATCTTACTTTAAATGTGTTCTTAATGATTATTATTCTTCCTTTTTGTAGTATTTGGTTTCTGTCAAAGTAAATGCGTCAAATCAAGTGTCAGTAAGAGTATTTGTGACCTTTCTATTGCCTAAATGAACTGCAGCTGTGTATATAAAATAAATTATTTCAGTGAAACAACTGTTGCTCATATAACTGTATCTGAAACGAATTTGCACAGCTCTTGAAATCTAATGCAAAATTATTTAATATGGCAGGAATTTCGATACCAGTTAGTCATCCTGAAATTTGAAATCAAAAAATAATAACTAATACAAAATTTACTATATAAATGAAAAAATATTGAATGGGAGCAGCTTTTGGGCTGCCCAGTTTCATTGCATACAGCTCTGTGCCAAGCTGTTGTCTCTCTACTTGGTTTTAGGAGGCAAGTTTTTTGAGGATTATTTCCAAGCCAAACTGCTGTACTGAGCTCCAGTTGTGGATTAAGACCTCCTTTATGGAATAATATAAATAATGAAATAGAGGACATAAAGAGTCTAACTCCTACTGCTGTAGAAGGGCAATGCATCCGTGCTTTGATCTGCCCAGATTTGCTTTATGTGTTGCATGTGTTCATCTGCTGAAAGCGGGTGGGTCCCTGGCAAATCGGAAGCCCCGGCGCTGCTCCTGCGCTTCAGTACGGCTGCCCCGAGGGTGGCACTGGGGAAAAGTGCCTCCTCTGTCCTTCAAAAGGCAAACACGTTTTGTGTTTTAGCTTGGATGGCCGTTGTTCAGATCTGCACAGCCTGAGGTCATGTGGTTATTGTCCTAATGTTGATAACCCAGCTGGAAGTTAGGCTCCAGTCTGGCAGATACAATACAAGAGAGATAGGAAGAAGAAAGTTCTGCACTGGAAACCTTGCGACTGATCATGTAGGAAACAAGTCATCTTTAAGCAGGAAAAGGAATGTATTCAGATGTAATAAAATCACGTTTCTGCCTCTGCTTTGTAAAGTTCCCAGCGACAGGCGCTGCTTTGAGCCACCGCGCTCTGCCTCTCGCCGTCTGGCACTAGGGAGATTCCTCCCCGCTCCATCAGCGAACTGTCACATTACTATTATTAGTTGATCGCTGTCCATGTGCCATTAACCGACCCGGGACCGGACCGCCGTAGGTATAAAACCCCGCGGGCGGGCAGAGCCAGCGCAGCGGAGCGCTCCCTGCGTGCGGGGCCGGGGGGAGCGGCGCGCCGGGGCTGCGGCGGCGGTGAGTGGGGCTGACCCGCGGCTGCCCGGCAGGCGCAGCCCCCCGGTAC